>ML353801.1:0-25702 GCA_005239505.1 Nicotiana paniculata | reverse complement strand
ATATATATATATATATATATATATCTGAATAATCCATCAAAGTCAACAAAGTTATCTACTCTATTACTAGGAGTTATCAGCCAATGCTTATGCTATACGGATTAATGACATCGAATTAATGACATGTTATTGTAAATCTTAGCTCATGAATCTTTATTAGTTAACCAATGTATTCCCTTCTCTAATCAGAAGACAAATAATCACCCCCTAGCAAAATATATAAATCTCCATCCCCCCACTCCACCAAAGAAGCAAAGCAACTAGTCTATTTTTTTTCTTTGTTTTCCCTTAGTTATTGTGCGGGAAAATTGGTTATAAACATATCTGTCACAAGACAAAAAGATGGGATCGAGAGGGAATCAAAATTTGCATGGCTTTAATAGTTTAGTTGCAGTAGTGAGCATGATTTCAACATGGGCAATGGCTCAATCCAACTGCATGAACGCATTCTTTAGCATGTATTCATGCCTTAGCTATGTCACTGGAAGTTCAAGAATGAGGTGATCGGACATAAATTTCGATTTCTGAATTTGTATGCTAGGTTTTTAGCAAACAGTTAATGCACACAATATAAATTGAATTAGGCCGATAAACTGCCCGATAAGAGCTAAATTGATACCAATCCGCCCGATATCTTATCGGGTGGCTAGCGTATTAATACATTTAAAAGCCGATAACCGATCAAACCATTAAGAGTAAATAACCGCCAAATCCACCCGATAAGCAGACCTAGTGTCAGAGGAAAGGTGAAGGTCATTAGGAAGAGAGTAGGGAACTGGTGCCATTTGAAAATCTAGTACCTGATAGTACTACTGGGGAAACTCATGCGGGACTTGTTCCCTCTGCTCAAGAGGAGCCCTCTTCTCCTACTTGGGATGAAACTCCCTGCTCTGTAAAAGAACCCCAGGTCAGTACTGATCCTGCTCCCTCTCCTCACTTCGATGCTGAGCCATTAAACTTTGTCATTCTTGCGATGAGATATCTATCTGAAGAGGAAAATAGTGAGGAAGACTATGATGATATGCATGTAGCAAGATTCATTGTTGCTCGAAGTAGGAAAGGAGTTCCCAGTGCACCTACTCTTAAAATATCGACTACTAGGCTGCAAAAGAGGGAGGCCCTTGAGTCTGTCTTGAAGAAAAGCAAAGAAGAGAAGAAAATTAGGAGGTTAGTGAAAGGGGGGAAAACTAGTGAATGAAGATGAAGTGCCTCCAGCACTTATTGTTAATGTTGATGACGAAGTGACTGAGGAACCTGGTTTTTTAACTCGTAAGTCCTCTAAGAAATCTACAGTTCCAAGACCTAGGAGAGAATCATCTGTGAGAATGATGGAAGCTAGAAATGTTGAAGTTGAACAGGCTGGTGAGAAGGTGGCTGAGGAATCTAGTGAGGATGTCTGAAAAGTCTGGTGAAAAGGTGTCTGAGAAATTGTCTGAGAAATCTGCAGAGAAAGGGAAAAGTGTGAGAAAATTTGTGAAAGGAAGGCTGATGCCAATGAGGAACTCGGTTCCTCCAAGAAAACCAAGGTGGGTGTGGCCAAGGATGAAGGAAGAGAAAACCTAATAAACCAAAATGTGTTGTGGGGAAGAATATTTGCCCCTGATATTCTTGACATGATAGGGATGCATCAACTGGTTGATATCTGTAAATTTCAACATGGACATATTTGTTCATCGCTGAGAGCCCTAAGGTGTATGAGGCAGAGGTGCGCAGTTTCTATGCTGACATGTTCATGTTAGAAGATAACAACATGTGCCTGAAGGTGAATGGTGTTGATTTTGTGATGAATGAGGTTGTGTTGGGAACAATTCTGGGAGTAACTACTGGCGGCACATCATCCATTAAGGGACTTGTTCTTCAAACTTCAGAAATGCCATTTTAAAGGATGATGTAGTACAACAGGGGGAACGAGTACAAAAGAAGGCCCTCATTCCAGTGTACCAACTGTTATTTGAGATGGTGAACAAGGTTTTGCTCCCACGCGCAGAAAGGCATTGCATTACGTCACTAGCAGACATGTTCCTCATGGAAGCATTGGATGCCTACTCCACTATCAATCTGTCAGGTATCATTGTGAGCACATGAAGAAAGTGGCGGATTTTAAGGATGGTAATCATGGGTTTCCCTACGGGTTCCTACTCACTAAAATATTTGACTTCTTCAAAGTCCCTCTGGGAAAAGCCATAGTAGTGCAAGCAGAACTTCTCTGAGACCACCCTTAGAAGAGTGTGAGTGCATCGATAAGAAAGGAGGGGTTGACAACAATTTCACTATCTCAACTGACTGAAGCTCAGAACATTGCCAATGAAGAGATAAGAAAGTTGAAGGCACGGAATGTTATTCTTGAGGGACAACCTAGTCAGGCCCAGGATGCACCGGGTTCCAGCAGTACACAAGGGGCAGAGGTTGACCGTCTGACCAAGGAAAATGTTGATCTCAGGAAAAAGGTCGGGGACCTGATGGAGAGGTTACTTAATGAGCAATTGTCAACCAATGCTCGAATGGATATTCTCCTTATAACCTTTGCCTCTCCATCTCTACCTCCCCCTTCCAGTGCTCCTTAAAATAGTTCCCTTCCCAGTGTCCAGTTCAAGTTGTTGGTCCTCTATTTTGGTCCTTTTATTTTGCTCTGTTCGATGGCCGGTACTTTTTAAGTTATTTTATTTTGTGAATGATTGTGTAGCAAATGGTACTGCTAATTTTGCTCCTTTTTTGAACAATTTATGAGCATCATGTCCTTTTGCTTTGCATGCTATACTTTTATGCTCTGTTTTTAACCATGTTTGTGTGCACACATGTGGCATGAGTTAACCATGCTGGACTTTTTTTTGCTTATTACTTGTGCATAGTCTTTTTATGATGCCAAAAGGGGGAAAATTAATTGAGAGGGAACAAGTTCAGGGAGAATACATAAAATATCGTATGGAACTCTGGTTCTCATGGGGGGAATATTGTATGGAACTCTGGTTCTCAGGGGGAAATATCGTATGGAACTCTAGTTCTCAGGGGGGAATATTGTATGGAACTCTGGTTCTCAGGGGGAAATATCGTATGGAACTCTGGTTCTCGGGGGAACTTTAAATTTAAGTTTGTCATCATCAAAATGGGGAAAATTAATAGGTTCTGCATCATGTTATGTTTTGATGATCTCATAAACTTAATAGTGAGAACCAGATGGGAAACTTGTTGCACAGCCTCAAAATGCTCAAGAACAACAAAATTTCAAGTCTGGGGCAAGTTCCAACATTTAGAGTCAAATTGACAACAGAGCAAACAGATGGACATCAGTTCCTTTGCTGATTGTACCTGTCTACCACTCACAGCCGTAAAATCGCTGCAATTATTTCTCTACACACACGCAACAGTGCAAACAGTATAACATTCACTTTATGGGGAATGTCCTTATACCAAATATGGTTGCATCATTCAAGTGACATCACTTATGTAATATTAACATGAAGCAAAGGAAAAACAACACACTTGCATATTCCAGAGATCATCAAGCTTCCTCTCAAGTGTGTTGATAACTTGCTCGTGATTTCCAACTTCAAGAACAAAGAACAACATAACGAAGGACCAGTTTCCAGCATTGTATTATTACATGTCCCTGGTTATGTTGTACCTTTGTTAGTGTGATACAAGTGTAATTCCTACTCAGCTTAACTAGAAGCGTTGTGTGGGAAACAACTGTACAACCATAAACTTTGTGTTTGTATCTTAGCTAGAGTTAATTATATTATAAACTTTGTAATAGAGTTATTACGAAAAGACTTATAATAAAGTTATTATAAGTTTGTGAAGAATTAAGAGTCTAATTCTTAAATTACAATAGTTTGTAATTTGAAAAATTGTTGGGTTAGTAAAGTTGAAAACGTTGTATTGGGACAATAGTGCCATATTTAATTGTGAAGCAGCGAAAGAAGAGAGCTGGTTGGAAGTAGACGTTAGAGGCACTGACAAAAGATAAGTCGATAAGATAGACACCACAAGATAAAGCAATAAAATAGATAGACATGGTTTGTGAATATTTGGGGATGCAACTGATATAAATTCTTGATTTGTTGACAGCTGCAACTATTTTGACATTTGCATTTAGTGCTATCACCAAACGAAGTTGGTGAGCCATCACTTCCATTAACTTTAGTAATTGGGATCCGTAAAACTCAGTGGTGGATCTATACCGTAAATTAAGGACTCGTTTGGCTATAAATTTTATCAAAATAAATTTGGGTTTTAATTATCAAATACATATTTAGCTATAGATTTTGCCAATCCCAAATTACAAATTTCGAATTCTAAAACCAGCTCAATAGCTAGTTTTACAAAATATCACTATTATATTTTTTAAAAATTGCCCTAATATTTTGTATTTAATAAAAAAACCTACAATCTATTATTTTGTAACAATATTGTTTTGTTCTTCTCGGTCATCTGATAATGTATCATGTACTTTATTATAAAAATGATAATTTTGTACCAAATTTATTTATGTTCAGGACTATGGTTTGCGATAATATGATGAATGTTATTGATAATGGTACTGTTGGGTATTTGTGATAGTTTTTAGAACTTGCGGGTATAAGTCATGTTTCATATTTTTTCAAAATAAATTTGGAAAATATGTTTTGTAAACTGATGTCCAAACACATTTCATTTTCAAATCAAACTTCACTCAAATCAGATTTTTCAGAACAATTTTGGGAATCTATAACCAAACGCTAGCTAAGGATGCACGCGAACTCAGTAACTTTTACTTAGTAGGCGTTTGGACATAAGAATTATTAAATTCCAAAAAATTATGGAAAAAAATTTCAAGTGAAAATGGTATTTGAAATTTAGAGTTGTATTTGGACATAAAATTTAATTTGGGTTGTTCTTGAAGTTTTGTGAGTGATTTGAATAGAAATTTTAAAAATAGCTTTTTAAAGTTTTTCAAATTTTCGAAAATTTCTAAAATACATCTTCAAGTGAAAATTGAAAATTTCATGAACAAACGATGATTTCGAAAAAAGTAAAATTTTGTAAGGAAAAAAGAAAACAAATTTTATGTCCAAACGGGCTCTTATATTCTTAAAAGAAAATTATTAATTATTTAGAAATAGTTAAGTATGATTATTACAGTTATACTAACTTAAATCGATATAAAAACTCATTTAACTTTAATCTTTTATCTGTCTTCGTGTGAAAGGACACATAATTTCATGTTTGACCTTTGTTCTATGAGTGAAGACGCACAAACTCTTAAAATAGGGCACCAACACTTGCAGGGTATATTTAAGTTGATTTTTGGTACTTAAGTAATAAATTTAATACTGCCAATAAGGGTTGCGACAGAGTATAAGTACTCATTCATCCTTAAATAAAAATTTTAAATTCAAATTCTTGGTAGAGTTATTTTTGTTAGTAACATTTTACCCCAGTAAAATTTTCAGCGCGAATTCAAATTTTATTCGATCACAATGCGCTCAAACACCAGGTGAAGAACCAAAAAAAAAATTGTTATTAATGGAGCATCAGTTTGTATTTTCTATTATTCAGTATCAAAGAAAAACCAGCATTATAGCTTGTTTGGCCAAACTTCTCCAATCCTAGAAGCATTTTATTTTCAAAAAAATACTTTTTTTTTTTTCAAAGTTGAAGTGTGTGGCCAAGCTTTTGAAAAAAAAAAATACTTTTGAGGAGATGCAGAAACAGTTTTGGAGAAACAGGAAAAAATAGTTTCTCTTCAAAAGCGCTTTTTGAGAAGCACTTTTGAGAAAAATCAACTTAAAAGCAGTTTGTAAAAGCTTAGCCAAACACTGATTGTTGCTTAGAAGTGCTTTTCAAATTAATTAGTCAAACACAAACTTCTTCTCAACAAAAGTACTTTTGGGAAAAGTATTTTTGAGAAACATCACTTTTTAAAATAAACTAATTTTTGCAGCTTGGCTAAGAGCCCGTTTGGACATAAATTTTTTTTCCTTTTTTCCAAAAATAATTCACTTTTTTCGAAATCAGCGTTTGTTCATAAAATTTCCAATTTTCACTTGAAGATGTATTTTGAAAAATTTCGAAAATTGAAAAACTCCAAAAAATTATTTTTCAAAATTTTCACTCAAATTACTCACAAAACTTCAAAAATAACCCAAACTGAATTTTATGTCCAAACATAATTCTAAATTCCAAATACCATTTTCACTTGAATTTTTTTTTCAGTAGGCTGTTATTTATGCCAAGTTTATCTTCCCTACAATATCCTCAAATGATCAAAATGCCTTTATATTGCAAATAATTAAAATACAAGGTTAGGATTGGAACATAAAAAATAACCTTGTTGCGAACCAAACATGTGGGCGTTAATATTTTTAATGTCAAGTCAATATTCTCAGTGTTGCTACTTAGTTTAATCATTACAATAGTATAGATAGTCGTGGACTCAAGATTTTGTACAAGCGGGTTCAATCTTAGAAGTATATAACTTTAGTCGTAAGATAGTAGTTGTCAAGTGGGTTCAAATAAATATTTATACAAAATTTACACAGCTTTAATCATAATTTATACATATACACAATATTATTGTTTATTAAAGCGGGTTCAGTTGAACCCGCTAGCCACCACTTGGGTCCTCCACTGAGCGTAGAAATAGTTAGAAAAGGTAGAATCGAAAACTTACAATATAAATTGAGTACAGGTCGTTTGGTATAATGCATTAGATAAAATAATATATGCATTAGCTTTGTATATTAATGATATCATGTTTGATACACTTTTTGAACCTATACATTAGTTATGCAAGTATTAGTCATACACCCTGTTTGGTATTATCCTTGTCACAATCCGAAATTTCTACCATCGGGACCGATGGCGCCTAACATCACACTTGCCAAGCAAGCCAACGTTAGAGGTTATTTAGCCAATTCTTTACATTTAAGTGATATTCAGTAAACAAGCTATAATGAATCGAAACAAATGTGAAAATATATAAATAACAACTTTGATTACATACTATTACTACCCAGAAATCTGGAGTCACAATTCACGAACGTACTCAGATTTTACTACAAGTATTTTTCCGAAAGAAAATACAATTGTTTGTGAAATAAAGTAAAACAGTAAGTATGGGAGTATAGAAGGGGATGTCAGGGCCTGCGGACGCCAACAGGGCTACTTTGGGTCTCCTAGCTGCGAAGTCTACAACCAACCTCTCAATCATCCACAATCTGCTCCAAAATCTGCATAGGAAGTGCAAAATACAGTATCGGTACAGCCGACCCCATGTACTGGTAAATGCCGAGCCTAACCTCGACGAAGGAGTGACGAGGCTACGGCAGGACACTCACAAATTGCATACGATAAATCATAAAAGCAGAAAAGGAAACAGAATAAGGTAGAACAAAAACTTGCAAGAAACGAATACAGTACCCAACGTATTTCATCAGGGTTCAGCTATTACTAATCCTTAAGTACAATTCAAGACTACCGTACATCTAACACAGTCAAAGAAGAACATAAACATATAGATTGTTGCGGCGCGCAACCCGATCCCACCGTACATATCATATTCCTCCCTCGGTTTCCTCTTAATAACATAAACACAAAATATAAATAGAAGTGTTGCGGCGTGCAACCCGATACCACCATATCACAATAATCACAATCAAAGTTCACCTTTATATCACCACATTCCGCCCTTATTACACCTGTTGCGGCGTGCAACCCGATCCTACCGTATAATATCAATTCACCATTATTCTTCCTCAATATATTACCCTTATTCCACCTGTTGCAGCGCGCAACCCAATCCCACCATATTAATATCAATGACTAAGGAAGTACAAAAATTTCACAATTTAACACTAAACTCTTCACAATACTTAAACTTCAGAACATGGCAAATGGGAAGCTTGTACTCAATAAAACCTTGCACAAGTAATACTACTCAGCAAGACCAATCCAGAATATCACTAAAACACCAATAAGAACAGCTTAAGCAAGTAATATGAAACAATGAAGCTACGGGATATCTGATACTTTCAACAAGGAGAAACAATACATAACAAGTGGCAGTTAGGCAAGAAAATACAAGAAAAACATGTAACAGTCAAGGCAGGGGAAGAAATAATATAAGAAGAATGGAAAAGAAACAGGCAAGACAGATAAATTGGCGGCGCATAAGTACTCATCACCTCACATATACGCCGCTCACATGAATTTAATATAGCAAATAAGTCAAGAGTTCCTAATCCCTCAAGTCAAGGTTAGACACGACATTTACCTCGCTACATGGGCCTCTCAATGCTCAATTACTGTCTTTCCTCTAGAATCCACCTCCAAACCACTCGTATCTAGCCACAATTAACTTAATATCATCAAATATTGCTAAGAAATCAATTACAATGCGTGAATTTAGATTTCCCAAACCTTTTCCAAAAAAGTCAAAAATCGACTCTGGGGCTATCGCGCCCCCTTTTTCTCGCGCGAAATCGGGGTTTCAACATTTTTGAGACAACTCCCTTCCTTTTGGGATGGGATATGGGATTTGAAGAGTCGTCACCTAACGGATTAAGGCGCGTTAGGGCACCTAGAGTAATTAACTCATGAAACTAGGTTGCATCACCAGAGATCGGGTAAGGGCTCAAAATTACCTTGAGGGGAAGGTGTTATGTACCCCTCGGGTCCACAACGGTGGGTCCCGGCCGAACTTAATTAAGCGAATTAGTCTTTAAAGAAAAATAAAGCAATTTAGACAACTATTATTTTAAAACAGGAATTAAAGGGGTCATAAGTTTTTTAGCATATAGGATAATTTTCATGAAATACTTGGTAACTTTCCCCAGGTGGGGTGCTACACATAGTATTAGCGCACATGTCATCATCTCTTTTACTACCCAATTACTATCTTTCAGTTGCTACTTAAATGTTCTAGTAGCTTCTAACTCGTGCCTTATGCATGCACTACTCGTCCCTTACCTGTGGTCTTGGAGGTGTTTAGGACCTCTATTTAAGGTGGTTGTAGACTGACCTAGGTTGCCTAAAATGAGAAAAATCTAGGTGACAAATAAAATTCAAATAAGGCTGTCACAGAAGAGCAACTAAAGGCTCATGTTAACCTCCACAAATAGTCAACAAGCGCACACAATTCAATTAGCAAATTTCATTAATTTAGGATCCTATAGGCAGGATATCTAGATGAGCAGAAACAGAATGTAGAGAAGCAGTTTGTTTAAGGCGAGCATCGGGACCTATCAATTTGCCCACTGATTTTGATTAAGTTCTGAATCTAGGCAAATTTCAAGCAGTAAAGAGATCACAGTTTTAGGCCCAGGATTCTTAATAAACCTACAGGTTTGCCTATGTGATAACCAGAACAGAATCCTATAGGCATGGTATCTACAACTATTAATTATAGACCAATAACAACGAGTTACTGATTTTAACAGACATGTTTTTATCTCTTTAGATCCTATAGGCATGCTTTCTACTTTTGCAGAATTAGTTAACTCCTATAGGCATGATTTCTAAGTGTTGAAACTGATTACAAGCATGATTTTTAAATTTACAACTGATTTACCCTATAGGCATGATATCTATTAGTTTACATCCTATAGACATGATTTCTAGGTTTTGAAACTGATTCCTTTTATTCCTGTAGGCATGGTATCTAAGTTGAAACTGATTTTTTTTATTTCCTATATGCATGATATCTATTAATCACATTGGAGCAGATTTTTTAAAGCAAATTTCCAGGAAAGTTTATTAGCTCAAATAAAAAGAATCCTATATACATGGCCACTAATGCACATTGAGATTGGAAATATATGTTGATCCTATGAACATGAATTTTAATGCAAAATATAAAGGACCCATAGGCAGTGTCTCTAATATGCAAAAAATATGAACATTCAGAATCATAAACAATCAGAAGGAAATCCTATGGGCAGGATCTCTAAACAAATAGTAACATGCACATAAGGAATCAACACAATGGACCTATAGACAGGATTTCTACCGGGCTTGAACAAAAATATATTGAACCCTCCCCCCCAGCTTTTACTAATAACCCCAGATCTGTTATTATAGAGATTATTACATTATTACAGCCCAATATGAATGAATTACATAGTAAAAATTATTACACTATAGGGAGCCTTAGCAGGCCCAATATTAACCTGGAAACCAGGCCTTCAAGCAAAGCAAGTCTGTAGTATACAAGTGGTCCATCCATGATACACAAAATTGGGCTTCTGGTGTGTCAAAGTTCCCAAGGGCCTCAGGGACCCCGGGCAATGCTCACACCATAACCTTACTCAGAACAACAGTTTGTAAAAGATTGGAAGACCAGCCCCAATATGTCAGAGTTCAGAGGAATCTCAAGGACCCTAGGTAGTGCTCACATTGGGGGTGGTAGGAACCTAGATAACTAAGAGTAGAAGTTTTAAAATAGTATATAAGGGGTAGGGGAAGTTTTAGAAAACAATTTTTTTCAGGAGCAAACAGAAACAGAAGTCCACCTAGACAAGCAGAATCCAAACAGATTGGCATTGATTCGAACATAACTACTATACTAGTAACTAAATCAATCACAAAAGAGCAAGGACACTTGGTTTACAAAAAAAAACTGATTGTCTACACATGCTTGTAATATCTAAACATGTTCGGAGTAGGGAACATATATCTGAATCAAACAAAGTTTCACATTGCTGAAGACTACTTAGTTCATTAATTACCACTAGGTGAGGCCATACAGACATGTATTAAGAAGAAACATGATGAAGTTTGAAGTATCTAAACAAACAAACACATAGAACAGGAACTAAAGCATACTAGTCTAGAAAGAGGTAAACAGAAATCATGGATCAGACAGAAACATGCTAAGGTAAGCACACAGAACATAGTAGGTTAACAGGAATTGAGGCATGCTATTTGAGAGAGGAATAAACAGGAACTATATGGAAAATAGAAGCATATTTAGGTTTAAACTAATCATATAATTCTCATGAAACAGAACAAGATAATAAGAACTAAAGCATAGTAGTTGAGAAAGAGACGGTCAGGAATCAAGTATCCAAACAGAAGTATGTCGACGTCTATAATAAACTGACTACATAGCATATAGAATAGAACAAAATAATAGGAATATTGGTATACCAGTTAGGGAGAGAGTAAACAGGACGAAGATGGAAATTTGAATCCAAGAGTCTAGCCTTGGCTTTCAGCCGGCTAGACAATGCAGCAAATCAGAGTGATAGAAAGAACTCAAGTGTGTGTAAGTATGTAAGTGTAGGTTTGTAAGAGTAAGCTTGTGTCTCATCATGTTTGAAAATCAAAACAATGAAAGGTTTATATATCATACAGTAGAGTAAACCAAATAAGGTAGGAAAATCAACGGCATACAAATAAAGTATGCAAAAATTAATTAATCAATCAATACAAATCAATTAATAGGAAAGAATCACGGAAGTATCACTTAGATTAAGGATAATCGATTAGCATCCAAGATTGAGATTTAATAAGGTAAGCAATAAGTCTAGAGATAACTTATAGGTCGGTCATAACAATCAAAGCCCAGAAATCAGGCCAGTAATATAATTAAGGAAAGTAGTACCAATTATGAATTACATATAAGGAAATAATAGGTAAAAATCTTTCAGAGAGATATCAGTCTTTAAAAGAAGTACAATTTCAAACCCTAATTAAGCAAGTAAATCAATTTAATTTACAGTCAACGTAAACGGGCAAACATTATAGCAAGCAGTAGAATAATTAGAAACCTAAGGACATAAAGACATAGAGATGAAAATCAGTCGAAAAAGTAAAGGAAGAAAACCGAAGTTAAACACTTAAATGTTTTAAAACATTTTTGCAGAAACTTCTTAAAAAAAAATTGAAACCCTAGATTTTAGGGAAACATGAAAATCGGTTAACAATGATAGGAAAAAACAGCATAATCATAAAGAAAAAGTAACAAACAAACTCAAACCGCTTCAGATCTAAAGAGACCTGAACGAACTTAGGCAGAAATAGTTAGGTTATGTAAAAAAAATGAACAGAGGTGAGAAGAATCTTGTTTGAACCAGAGATTTGAAGCCATAAACACGAAGGTATTAGTACTCACTGACATAGGAATGAACACATACTGATTCATCGAGAACATGAGGGATTTGAACCAAATCTGGTTCGAATCTCTTTGAGATTCCATCGAGCAATACGAAAATCATAACACCAGTAGAGATAGGAGATCAGGTAAGGCCTGAAATTGAAGAGAAAACCCATGAATCGAAGGGGATTCAGTGACAGAGGGCTAGGGTTAGGAGGAGGGTGAGAGAGAAGAGGAGGAAGAGGTTTCAAGGGCGACCGTTTTGGAAGAATGGTTAGGGTTTTGGGGTCGTTTGGTTAATTAAAAATGGAAAGAATATCCTGGACCGTTGATATCATGAGATCAACGGGCAGGATTAGTTCTAGGCTGGGGCGGGTATGGATCAGGGTTATGGGTTAATGGGTTAATTTAATTGGGCTGGATTGGAAATTGGGCTAAGGTCTGAAAATCAAATTAAAAGAGGCTATATGTTAAATACCCAATTAGTTTGATAAAATAGTTAATAAATGATGAAAAAGCTATTTATGTATGAAAATAATTTAAATAATTACTTAATATTATAAAATATAAAAAAATTATTTTCATGTAAAAATAAAGTAATTATGCACACATGGGCTATTATTGCAAAGTTATTGCAATTATAACCTGAAGATGTAAATATGATTATGCATAAAATATAAAACTTAATATAGATATAAAATGATAGAATTAAGCAATAAAATTATTATAAAATTATTTGTGATGCAATTAGTAATTATTTAGCTAATAAAATGATGGAAAAAATAAAAATCCTTTAAAATTACGAAGACGTCTGTACTTATCTTCGAGAGGCTACAGGGCTGTTAGGAGTACTTCCCTTCTTGATTCTTCATCATGCGAGTTGATTCCTTTGAGGCTTATGCCTATGTTCATTCCTACTCAATCTTACGCGTCGTGAAGCGCTTGCTATGGATCAGGAATTTGAGGAATGGAAATGGTGATACGAATGTAATTTGAGATGCTTCCATGTGTAAATGGTCGTGGTTATTGTTATGGCCCTGCGAAAGGGTTGTTATTTTAGCTCCGTAGTTGTGTTTTTGGGAGCCTTAAGGTTGTGCTCAGGTAGTGATGATGTTTGCAATTGATCGTCACGCGGTGTCGATATGATGATAGAACGTTTGCTCGTATGTTGGGAGAGATGAATGGTTTGAAGGGAGGTCTCCTCAGAGCGTGATTTTGAGAATTCAATGCTTTTCTGCCGGCAGAGGAGTGGCATTTTGGGTTAGGAATGGTCCGGTTGGGGTTGATAAGGCAGTAAGACTCGGTGTCTTCAAGTGAGATGGGACATGCACATATGACGTGTAGTCGTTGTCATTGATCGAATGAAATGTGTTAAGTTTATCGGTGCTATGGCTTCTTCGGCTGCGTGGGGTCAGAGTATTGAGAAGAAGTATTGAAAAATGTGGTTGGCAAAGAATGATCCTGGAATGAGGCTAGGCAGTGGTTCCATTTCTAGGAGGCCAGGTGTAAGAAGCGGAAGTCGAGCAGTCGCAAAGTGGGGGAGCGGCAGCACACCTTGGAATTTGAAGATATTGTCGCACATTTAATGGATGTCCATGAGGAGCAGACGGACTAGTAAGATGGTAAATGAAGCAGGGCGTAGGATGGGGTATTGAGGTCGCAGTGAGCGTGCATTTCAGCGTCATTGGGAGGTATCCGCGAGTGATCTCCATAGGCGGGTTGTCTTCTGGGGATAGGTTAGCAATGGCGGGGTTGGCAGGTTCTCTGAGGGGTCCTAGTGGCTAGTCGGTAGGATATAGAATGTGTGAATGATGCTAGAGAATTCGAGTATTTAGGGAGTGCTAGCAAGAGAATTTGGAAGATTTGGACGGATTGGCTGAGCAAGATCGTGTTATCAAAGGAGGAAGGATCTCAGCAGGGTCTAGAGTGGTGCAAGGAGTAGCTTCGGGTTAAGTGGGGGAGTCCCACCATCTGCAGTTGGGTTGTAGGATTGTCTTCACATGGGGTTGAGGATTTTCGACGTGTTGGCAAGTTATTTCAGCTAAGGAAAAAGGAGTAAAATGGTAATTGTGCGTGGGATTTGATGAATATGTGCAAAAGTTGGCCCTATCAGATCAGCGTTAGGCTTTGGAAGATTCAGAATTTATGCTTAAGGCATGGGCGAGTTGTAAGGATAGTGACTCAGTCACATGTTTCATTGAAAAAGGTGTTCCTGTGCTAGGAGAGCCTTGGGGTTGATTGTATTCGGGGCCAGTCAGAGTGAGTGACTCTCAATAACGTTCCTAGTGAGTTCAAAAGTTAAGAATGCGGCAATTAAGGATTTCAGGCAGCAATATGATCAAAAATCGAGCTTTTGCAGAGTAATCTCTGAGAAAAATGAGGACAGTTGGAATGTTCTATGGTATGTTTCAGCATGCAAGAGAATATTGAAGGAGTGAGAGAAATAGACTCCGGGTTGAAGAAAAGATTATCAGAAGGGCGTTGAAGGATTTGGGCAGCATAGTCTCGTGAATCATGGTCACTCGGGATGAGTGAGAGTTGAGTTTGCTATGGATTGAAGGAAGTTTTTATTATTCCTGAGGCAATTGATGATGATTAAAAGAAGATAGATTGATTAGCCATGGTTGAGATGACACATTTGCGGTAGTGATCGGTTCCTTTGATGTGATTTGGTTATGCATGTGGTTTGTGCCGGTGTGTGCGGGGCTTGTCGGCCGCCGTAACGGATTTTATGTGGGAGCATTTGGGTGCTATGGTCTGTCAGGTATAGGCGGACCCCGGAAGGGTTATGGTGGTATAGACTACCACTTAAGATTTGCATGATTGGGTGATAATGGGAATTCACTCGTGTGATGAGATGGTACTCTTGAATTGAGTTAAGTAAAAGTTTGTATATGATGAAGTGTTCACCCTGTTGGTGGTTCGAAAGTTATGATGGAATTCTTGCGCTACCTCATGTTGGTATGTTAAGTGCGGGAAGCAGTATGTAACTGGAAGTAAAATAAATCGAGATTTAGGTCCGATGTTTATAAGGATGTCATGAGCTCGGAAGAGTAAGGCAAAGTGATTTGAAAGTTCGGAGTAAGCTGGTGTTATCTTCAGTGTCACCTGAGATTGATATTCGGTGAAAGAGTCTTTGTACCCTGGTCATGGGTTCTTGATGTGTTTTGCCGCCTCAGTGTGGTCGGTGTTATGGATGGGCAGACTTGTTGCCTTGTGTGGAAGGTCGTAGAAGCATGACCGCGAAAAGATTGTATAAAGTGTGACATGTAGTCACTTGATGAATTTCAGATTTGGACTGAGTCATAAAGAAGTGCAATATTGCTTAATTGAGAATTTACGCCTGGAGGGCGTTCGGTTCAGTTGATTATGGATTATGGGGTGTTAGTCCCGGTGATGATGGTTGTTCTCGTGTATTATGATAAAAAGTAGGGTTAATGTGGACCCAGGTAAAAGCTAATAGCTAAGTTTGGTGCAAGCGAGGTGGCTCAATGTTTGTGGATGGATTTAAATATGATTATGGGCTCCGTGTGAGCCAGACATGTTCCTTTCAGTAGAGCGCTTTTCATAGGAAGGTATTAGAACAGCGGGTGTTGTTCCGTCTTCGTCGAATTTATGTGTTATTGTGATTGTGTCGTATGAGTTATGAAACGGCTTGATAATTTCTTATGTGTTGAGGTCCTGCGTAGCGGGGATGTTATATAAGCAGGACAACTCTTGAGATCCAGAGTATATATATATATATATCACCTCGGTTGTGCTTGAGTTTTGTAGCCTATGGCTTTATCACTCTCCCCAGGATGGTATTATGCACTTAGCGTGCTCGTGATCGATATTCAGTAAATCGTAATAGTGATCAAATCAGCTCCGTATATATATCTTCTTATGTAAATTTTATGTGTGGATCGGGTGGCACGTCGCCACGGGTATGTTATTTGGATCGGGTTGCACGCCGCAACAATGTGATGATGAGAAGGGGTTAATATGTATTTATTTTCTTGTGATTTATTTCCTATTTTCTGGTAAGGATTCATATTAGATGCGTGAGCTGAGTAGTTCCGTCCTGAGTCGCTTCTTATTATCATGTTCGAGTTATGGCCTATTGGGCAATGCAGTATCATGTGAGGTTGTTAGCCATGTTTGGGTGATTTACCGTCTGAGTAGTTCATACTGGGTGAGACGAGATTATCGGACCAGGGATCGGTACGATAAGGTTATGTGAAGTGCATATTAAAGAGAAAATACCATCATTCAGGTTCATAATGAAAGTGATGATTCTATTCAAGATGAGGTATTCAAGGATTTGTTAACTCTGCAGTTGAGTGCGAATTTCTGCGCATTCCCTCCGTTGTGGTTGTATCGCCAGCATTATGGTAGGATGTCTGTATAATTGTTATGAGGTGCATCAGGAGCATCAGATTCGTGGACCTTGGCTAATAAGGTTCAGGGAGCGTCGTTGTGGTCAGACGATGAGTTATGCGGTGCATGTTGCCGATTCAGCAAGGGTATGCGGTTATGATCTGGTATATCGCGTGCTAGTTGATGCAGTGCTTATATATATTGAAACTAGGCCTGGCTAGAGAAATTTCAGGTGTTTGAATGAATTCTGAGCTTATTATGTGGATAAAGAAGAAATCTCCAGATTTGATCAAGCTATTGTGCTCGACTGGGTTGTGGCAGCACGGGCAGGTGCTCGAGATGTTAAACAGTGATTTCAGGTAACTCTAGAACAGTTCTTAGCACGTTCGAGGACGAACGTCAGTTTAAGTGGGGGAGAATGTAACGATCCGATCGGTCGTTTTGAGTTCTAGCACGTCGTTCAACGGGTTGAAGTTGCGAGCAGCTCCGTTTCAGGTATTATGACCCGTGGGCGTGGTCGGAATTGAATTCCAGGAAGTTTAGAATTGATTTGGAAAGAAAGTTCTCATTTCAGAAGCCTTAAGTTGGAGAAATCAACTAAAATTGGAATTTTTAGTAAACGATCTCTAAATCAGGATTTGAAGGTTCCAGCAGGTTCGTATGATGATTTCGGACTTGGATGTATGTCCGGATCGGGTTTTGGATAACCCGGGAGTGTTTCGGCGTATATTGTGAAAGTTAGCATTTTAGAAAGATTTCATGAATTTGGGCTTGAAGTGCATATCAGTGAATTTGATGTCCGTTTGGGATTCCGAGTCTGGGAATAGCTCCGTATGGTGATTCTGGAATTGGGAGCGCGATCGGAAGTGAATTTGGATGTCCGTAGGTCATTTTGGAGTCATTTGGCTAAAGATAGGAATTTGAAGGTTTTTGGGAAATCCGGCTGGAAGTGGAAGTTTTGATATCAAGGTCGGAATGCGATTCCGGAAGTTGGAGCAGGTCCGTAATGTTGAATATGACTTGTGCGCGAAATTTGAGGTCAATCGGACGTGATTTGATAGGTTTCGGCATCAGATGTAGAAGTTTGAAATTATAAGTTCTTAAAGAATTAGTTTGAGTGTGATTCGTGATTTCGGCGTTGTTTGATGTGATTCGAGGGCTCGAGCAAGTCCATGTCATGTTTTTGGGCAGGTTGGTGTGATTGGACGGGGTCTCGGGGGCCTCGGGTGGATTCCGGGTGGTTAACGGATCAAAAGTTGAAGTTGGAAAAGGGCTGAAGCTGCTGTCATCTGGTGTAACCGCACCTGCGAGGATTTGGCCGCAGGTGCGAGAGTGGGCAGACTTGGCTGGGAACCGCATGTGCGATGGATTTTCCGCACCTGCGAAGCCGCAGGTGTGGACAGTGGGGCGCAAGAGCGATTTGGCTGAAGTTGAGGAAAACCGCAGGTGCGGGGGATTTGGTCGCACCTGCGAGATCGCAGGTGTGGAGGAAGGACCGCAGGTGCGGAAATCGACCTGGGCAGAATGTTTTAAAACGAGAATTTGGGGTTCACTGTCTTTATTTTTCATGGATTAGGCGAATTTGAGAGAGCCTTTCAAGAGAGATTTCACCAAGCATCAAGAGGTAAGTGATTCCTTCTTATTTCCAAGTTGAATACAAGATTGATGGATGATTTGATATGGGAAATTGTGAGAAAATTGGAGTTTTTGAAGAAAAACCTAGAAAATGAAAATTTAGATTTTTGGCCACGAATTAAGCATGAATATTTGAGTAAATTATATATTTGAGTTAGTACGGCTATGGGTAGAATGTATCTTCGAGAAATTTCAGATTCCGTGCACGTGGGCCCGAGGGCATTTTGGTCATTTCCCCGAGCGGGGTTGGGAAAGTATATAATCTGAATTTGTTGTGAGTATTAGGATGAATTTTCATTACTTTGTCATTTATGTGGTAGTTTCAGAGCGTTATGCGTTCGTTGGAGTCATCGGAAGGGCTTGGAAGCCGATATTGGAATTTTGGAGCGAGGTAAGTCTCCTTTCTAACTTTGTGAGGGGGAATCGTCCCCTAGGTGAATTAAATCAGTATATGCTATTATCTTCGGGGGCTACGTATGCACGAGGTGATGGGAGTCCGTGCGTAGCTACTATTATGCCATGTTCGGGTAGCTTAGGACCCACTAGCATGCTTTATGTGTGTACCTGTAACCCTGCCTGTAATATTAAACTGCTGATATGACCAGAACATAACTGAATTTTTAAAAGAAAGCTAGAGTTCATATTGTTAACCTTCTAAAAAGAGAATTGTTTTCGCTGTGAATATATGTGTACCTGAATGGGTTGTATCATGGAGTATCACTAAACTTGACAAATGAGTTTCAAAAACAAAGATTTCAAAACCTATATTTCATGTTTCTTTTAATAAAGATTTTACCACTTTCCTGAGAAACTATTTTCTTGATAAAATATGAATTTATTATGTGGATATGTGCAACTTTGGATGCCTGAGTCGCTTGAGTGATTCGCGAGCAGGAAGACCCTGTATTTGTGTATGTATTCATATAAGCACCTGAGTCGCATGTATGATTCGCAAGCAGGCTAGCCGTATTATGTTAACCGCGTCACATGATCGATTCGCGAGCGGGGCAGATAAATGCATCTATGGTTCGAGTCGATCGACCCCTCGACAGTGCACAATTTATTATTGTTGGTCCGATCGTTCGACCCTCGGCATTTCCTGCGCATGATATTTGCTGCGTAGTTGCTATGATATTTGCCTGATTACTGGCCTGCAATGTTAAATTGTCGATTGAAATGACAAAGACTTAAAGTTATTAAAAAGACTTTTGGAAGAAGTTGTCCTTCCGTTGATTTACTATTATTTGACTAAATCACCATGTTGATTAATTGTTAATATAACGAAGATAAAAAGTATTAAATGTGAATGAAATTGAAGGATGTTTGAATCCTGTNAGGTTAGGCGGGCGACTTACTGAGTACACGTTGTTTTTGTACTCATGCTACACTTGCTGTGCATTTTATTGCACAGGTACTTTCATAGCAATGTGGAGGATTCAGAGACTTAGGCGAGCTGCATCATCCGGAGGCGATCCGCAGCTGACAGAGTCTCCTTCAAACTGTATTTATTCATATTTTTAAATTTTCTTGTCCAATTGTATTTCAGACAATCTTTGTAGTATTTGTAAATTTCTTAGAAGTTGCTCATGTATTTGTGACACCGGGTTCTGGGATATGTATTGGGATAATTGTTTAAGTGGAAATCTTAGATCACTGTTTTTAAATAACAGAATTTTATTTGCCGTCGTATTTTAATTTACGAAAATTTATTTATTTGATTATGAAATGCAAAGAAATGTAACGTTTTCGAAAATGTTAAAACATGAATGTATTTCAACTAATTAAGGATTTGGCTTGCCTGACAGTGGTGTCTGGCGCCATCACGACCTATGGATTTTGGGTCGTGACATATCGAGCTCCAAATAACATAAGGAGGAAACCAATACTTCACTCTGATTCACTTACCGCTTGTTTGGATGGTTGTTACTCATTGTATTGTATCGTATTGTTACTTTAAATACAATGTTTGTTTTGATTGTTACTTAAATTTTATTGTATCGTATCGCTAAATCCGTCGTTACATAACGACGAAATGTACCACTTTATGTAACGACCGATTTGGTGTTGTCGCGCTGTTACCTTGTCTTTTTCTCTCAATCTCACCCTTCATTATTATTAAATAGTTTTATTTTATCAATTATCCTACCTTTTTATATGGATAATTTTACTCTGTATCATAATTTTTCTTTATAATGTTACAAGTTTATTCTTCATATTGCTGGTGCGTGATATCATGAAACGACGACAAATGGCACAATCTATCCTAATATTGTATTTATCAAACAATACAGTACAATACGATACATTATGAAACGATATGTAACGACCATCCAAACAAGCTGTTAATGTGGGATATTTTTTAAGTTTATCTTAAAAGAAATATTATATTTTTATTTAAAAATAATTTAATTTTAAATTCTTTATTCGACTATTAGTTAAATAATTTATTACCATATAAAGTATTTTATATCACAAATTAAAAGAAAACTGCTTTAACTTTGTACCTAATTAAACACTGCTACACAAATTAAGACGAGGAAGTAACTAACTTTATTAAAGCAATCAAATACTCGATTTGCAAGTTTGTTTATATTAAGGGGTGGGTGGGGTGGGGTGGGGGTGGGGGTGGGGGAGGGACGCGGCAAAATTGACAAATAAGGTAAAATTAACCAATTTATAACGAACTCTTAATATAGAGTCTAATAGTAGTGACTCATGTAATTAACTCAACTAAATTTGGTAAATGCTATTAATTCCGACTCGAACGGACGAAGAGTGATTAGGGTAAGCATTATACAAAGCCTCCAACAGAATAAATAAATGCGACTAAGACATAATTACTGTTGTATTTAATATTAAAAAAATAATATATCAGTGCACCACGTGGCAGCATATCGTGGAACCATCGGCGTTAATAATTTCAAGAAGACAAAAATGCCCCGGTAAGGACGCTGGTACAAAGTCCCATGTTCCTAGCCCAATATTCCATTCCCGTGTCTGTCGGTGTTACACATTAGCATATTGTAATTCCATACAGCTTCAAGGGTATTATAGACAATTGAAAATATGAAATGTATTATTACAATTAATAGCTCTTCTATTATTTATTTTTTTTCCATCACTAAGCAAACTTTTGTTACATAGTTGGATTCTTCTTCCTGCTCAATTCTTCATTGTCCATATCTTATCACTAAGCAAAACTTTTGTTCCATTGTAAATCTCAGCTGCTTTTCCCGAGCTTATATGCTTTCTTGTGCACAGTTCTTGAAGCTTTACTGTAAGTTTTAATACAATTTTTTTTAGCTTTTTCACTACATTTTTATTGATAATAGTCACTGTTCCTACTTCTTTTCTTGTTTAAAGAACTGGGTATTTCTGGATTTCTGTTATTTTTCAGAGAGTTAATGTAAAAAAAATCATCTTGTTTAGCTAATAAGTGAGGCTTTTCAAGATTCTTTTTGAGTTAGTACAGTTCTGTTGTTGGGGTTCTGCTCTTTTTCAGAGATTTGTGGAAAAAACATCATCTTTTTTTAGCTAAGAAACTTGAAAGTTTTCAAGATTCTTGGTGGGGTTGTGTTGTTTTGCTGTTGGCTTTAGGTGGGTTGGTGTCAGCATTGGCAATATGTTTACTTCTCAGATGCCTGAAAAAGGGGCAAATTTTGGGTGGGTTATGAGGTCAAATAACCCCAAAGTTCAATGGTGGTTTAAGCTATTGACAATGGGTGTTTTTCTTGGAATCTTGATTGTATGGGGTATTGATGGTTTGAATGTGGGTAGTTTTCAGAGAGATTTTGTTTTGTTGACGGTGAATAGTTCAGGAAAGTTTAGTCCTACCTTTAAAGATTATAGCTTTACCAATATTTCTCTTATACCCCATTCTGTAACTACTCACCAGAATCTTAACCAAGATTTAGCCCGAGAAACTTTACCTCCTAAAGTTGAACCTCAACAGATTAATTTGACTGAAAATCAAGGTAACGCCCCTGATTTCAGTCTTGAAATGGTGACAAATGTGTCACATAAGGAACCAGAATTGGTAGAGGTTTCAAGGCCGAGAGTTCATAGGTGGATTTCAGCTGAATTAGAGGCAAACTATTCATCAAATCTTCTTACTAATTGGTTGGCTCCTGGAGGTGAGTCATGTAGGGAATCAAGAACTGTGGATGTAAAGATTCCAGCTTTGGATGGTCGCGAAAACTTTGAATTGTCAACAGGGGATATTCATGAGTTTGTTTTCCATGCATTGGATGATTCTGGAAAACCCCATTGTTTGGGTGGTGATTATTTTGAGACTGATCTTGCTGGTGAAACATGGAAGTCTAGGCCTCCCGTTAAAGATTTAGGCAATGGTACTTACCAATTTTCCCTGCAAGTCCACCCTTATTTTGCTGGGGATTACAATCTTACGGTTATTCTACTATTTCGACATTATGAAGGCTTGAAGTTTTCGCCTGAAAGATTTGCATATGACAAGGTTCTCCGCGTGATCCCAGTCAAATTCTCCAAATTCTCTGTTGAATTACCTGAAATATCTCAATGCAAGAAGTCAGATCTTGTTAGAGATGTATGGTCTGGTCGATGGACTCGTCATGCAAAGAATAATAGCTGTCCAATTAGCAATGACGGGCGATACAGATGTCAAGAACCAAATTTCCCATGCCAAAAACCATGGTGTGATGGACCATTGGGGTTGTTGGAGAGCAATGGTTGGGTATATTCAACACATTGTTCATTCAAGATGTTCTCAAGTGAAGAAGCCTGGAATTGTTTGAATGATCGCTGGATTTTCTGGTGGGGCGATTCAAATCACTGCGACACAGTGAGAAACATCCTTAATTTCATTTTAGGTGTTGATATGAAGGCTGTCCCAAGAAGAGTTGATATGAACATCAGCAACCCGAGGAATCCATCACAAACAGTTCGATTTACCAACATTTTCAATGGACATCCTAACGAGACAGGCAATTATCAAGGCTTGAATTCGTTGGCGGATGCTGACTATAGAGAACTTTTGAAAGGGTACTTTTCTGGAAATGTTGTTCCAGACACTATAATCATGAATTCGGGCTTACACGATGGAGTGTTTTGGTCTAGCCTTAGGCATTTCATTAAAGGCGCCGACTATGCTGCATCATTCTGGGCTGAGGTATTTGATGGGGTGAGGCAAAGAGGGTTGACACCACCAGAAGTCATATATAGGACCACAGTCACCACAGGCGGATACGCTAGAAGATTGGCATTCAATCCAAATAAAATGGAGGCCTTCAATGGGGTAGTCCTGGATAAGATGAGGGCATATGGTTTAGTTGATCGTGTTATTGATGATTTTGACATGACTTATCCGTGGCACTATGACAACCGATGCAATGACGGGGTGCATTATGGCCGCGCTCCAGCCAAGCTGAAATGGAGGGATGGCCAGATTGGACACCAGTACTTTGTGGATCTTATGCTTGGTCATGTACTGCTCAATGCATTATGTACAAGATAGAATTTGGCAAATTGTGATGTCAAGGGTTGCATTGGCTATGAATTTGGATGGCAATTGGCTTGCACTTCAAGATATTTTAGTGATATTCTTGATATATCTGTATTATTTTACTGTTATTATTGTTTTCTGAAGCTTCTTCCACGTTGTAGGTCATATACTAGGTCTAGTGCGAATACTAAAGGTTGTATAGGAGAATATCTGAAGAATATTGTTGTGTATTATTCATTTTTTATCTTCTTATAGTCCCATTTGCTTGGACTACTGTAGATTGAAATAATTACTAGTATTACAAATTACCTCATTTATTACATTTACTCATTCTTTATGGATTTTTGGACAAATAATTCACATTTAGGGATAAGTGTGGAGCAGTACAGTTCGGTTTGGTGTTTTTTTGTTTTTTGTTGTTTTTGTTTTATGAAATTACAAATTGTCCCTTCCCTTTCCCTTTTCTGAGCCGAGGGTCTTATGGAAACAACCTCTTTGTCTTTTAAAGGCAGGGGTAAGGTCTGCGTACACTCTATCTCTCCTCCTCTCCCCTTTTTTTTTTTTATTAATATAAAGAATTTGGTTTTGAAGTAATCGGTTTGGTTATTTAGCATTTTTTGTTTGAGCCAATAATTGTGGTTCTTCCTCTTAAAAAAATGAACATCCAAATAATTTTACTTCAATATAGGTTTCAAATAAATAACTTAGTACAAATTAATGTAATGTAACATCTACATCGTTGTCCATGATTCATAACCACAAGAAAAGACAAGTTCTCATGATATATTCCCTAAACCACCATTCAAAGTGGGCTGTTGAGCTTTGACAAATAATCTAGGGAAACTTACTTAAAAATTGCGCGGGCACCCTATTTGGTCGCCCCCATTTAACCTATATTCACTTTTTTTTATAATTTTTAACTTGTACCCACTTTTTAAATAACTTCAGCTCCCCTTTTCCTCGCTGAGCTGAAGTTCACCAGTTAAGCTGAAGTTCGCCAGTTAAGGGTTATAGGAGCCTCCTTTATAAAGACAAAACTTCAGCTCTAGCGCTGAAGTTCCTTAGTGTAACTGGGGGAACTTCAGCCCCGTATGCTGAAGTTTTTGTCTTTGTAAATGGGGAACTTCAGCATCGTATGCTGAAGTTGTTGTCTTTATAACTTGGGAACTTCAGCCCCGTATGCTGAAGTTTCCCATTTACAAAAGACAAAACTTCAGCTCTAGAGCTGAAGTTTCCCAGTGTAACTGGGGGAACTTCAGCCCCGTATGCTGAAGTTTTTGTCTTTGTAAATGGGGAACTTCAGCATCGTATGCTGAAGTTGTTGTCTTTATAACTTGGGAACTTCAGCCCCGTATGCTGAAGTTTCCCATTTACAAAAGACAAAACTTCAGCTCTAGAGCTGAAGTTTCCCAGTGTAACTGGGGGAACTTCAGCCCCGTATGCTGAAGTTTTTGTCTTTGTAAATGGGGAACTTCAGCATCGTATGCTGAAGTTGTTGTCTTTATAACTTGGGAACTTCAGCCCCGTATGCTGAAGTTTCCCATTTACAAAAGACAAAACTTCAGCTCTAGAGCTGAAGTTCCCCAGTGTAACTGGGGGAACTTCAGCCCCGTATGCTGAAGTTTTTGTCTTTGTAAATGGGGAACTTCAGCATCGTATGCTGAAGTTGTTGTCTTTATAACTTGGGAACTTCAGCCCCGTATGCTGAAGTTCCCCATTTACAAAAGACAAAACTTCAGCTCTAGAGCTGAAGTTCCCCGTATGCTGAAGTTTTTGTCTTTATAACTGGGGAACTTCAGCCCTGTATGTCCCAAGCCCATGATTCCTAGGCCCATACCCTTTAACCTAGAAGACCCCTAATATAAAAAGACCTCAAGGGTCATCTTCTTCCGGAAAATTTTTGACAATCGGAACCACTCCCCAAACACCTCTTCTTCATTCATTCACCCTACACATCCCCCCTCCAGCTGCCGGAGAAATCAAGAAACAGTAGCCGCCGCTGTACTCAACCTCAAACTCGTCGGAACAACGGCCCACCATGAAAAGCGGTCAGACCCCTCTCGTTCACGGCCAACTACTCCTTTCCCTTATGATCACGCTCAACTATGTCTTGTAGAAGACTAAGCGGGCGTTGCAAATATAATCCTGGAGTA
>ML353799.1:0-28622 GCA_005239505.1 Nicotiana paniculata | reverse complement strand
CAGGATTATATTTGCAACGCCCGCTTAGTCTTCTACAAGACATAGTTGAGCGTGATCAATGCCATTCTGCAAAAAAATAAGAATTTTGTTTCTCCAGTCCCAGGTTAGGTTGTTGAAAGTTACCTCATTCCTGTCCTGGTCTATTATTGAATGAAATAGTTGAACGAAAACTGTATTTTCTTTGTTCGTTACTTCCGCGACTGTTGCGAGGTAAGCTAATGCATCTGCCTCCGCATTTTCCTCTCTAGGTATTTGCACTACCTTCCATGTTTTGAATTGTCTCACGAGCTCCCGTGCTTTTTCAAGATACTGTTGCATTCTAGNGAGCTCTCGTGCTTTTTCAAGATACTGTTGCATTCTAGTTTCTCGAGCGATGTAAGTCCCCTGTATTTGATTTACTACCAGTTGGGAGTCGCTGTTGATCACAATTTGCTCGATTAAGAGCTCCCGTGCAAGTTCAAGCCCTGCAATAACAGCTTTGTACTCTGCTTAATTGTTAGTGATAGGATAACACTTTATAGCTTGTCGTGTCTTTTCACCCGTGGGTGATATTAAGACTATGTCTAAGCCAGCGCCTTTTACATTTGAAGAACCATCAGTGAAAAAGGTCCAAAGGCCTGGATTAACACCGTTAAA
Organism: Nicotiana paniculata; assembly: GCA_005239505.1. Taxonomy (NCBI): domain Eukaryota; kingdom Viridiplantae; phylum Streptophyta; class Magnoliopsida; order Solanales; family Solanaceae; genus Nicotiana; species Nicotiana paniculata. The sequence continues at coordinate 27,986 of ML353799.1, read as the reverse complement.
GAGTTGTAACTCTTTTTCTACTTCAGATACAATGCCATTACTAAAGTCAGCAACAAAATCAGCTAGTATTTGAGACTTAATTGCAGTCCTATGCTTATAAATTATCTCATGCTCACTTAGTTCTATGGCCCACTTGGATAATCTTCCTGATAATTCTTGTTTATGAAGAATATTTCTTAAAGGATATGAAGTCACAACAATGATTGGGTGGCATTGAAAATAGAGTTGTAATTTTCTAGATGCCATTATTAAAGATAAAGCTAACTTTTCCAGATGTGGATATCTAGTCTAAGCATCTAGCAGATTTTTACTTACATAATAGATAGGTGATTGTTTATCTTTTTCTTCTCTTACCAATACTGCACTTACAGTAATTTCTGAGACTGCCAGGTAGATGTACAATCTTTTCCCTTCTTTTGGCTTTGAAAGCAGTGGTGGGTTCGATAGATAAATCTCCAGGTTCTTGAGGGCTTGCTGACATTCTTCAGTCCATTCGAACTGATTCTTTTTCTTGAGAACTGAGAAGAATTTAAAACTTTTTTCGGAAGATCTAGAAATAAACCTCCCCAAAGCTGCTATTCTTCCTGTCAATCTTTGAACCTCCTTTTTATTTGTTAAAACATCAGGTATTTCCTCTATGGCTTTAATTTGAGCGGGATTTACCTCTATTCCTCTGTTTGATACAAGGAAACCCAAAAATTTGCCTGATTGCACTCCAAAAGCGCATTTCTCTGGATTCAACTTCATATTATACCTGCGTAAAATATCAAAAGCAGTAGATAGGTGCTGGAAATGGTCTTGAGCTTGTGTTGATTTTACCAACATGTCATCGATGTACACCTCCATCATTTTTCCCAGATGTTCTTGGAACATCTTGGTCACTAGCCTTTGATAGGTGGCTCCAACATTTTTTAGGCCAAAAGGCATGACTTTATAACAATAAGTTCCCCTATTCATGATAAATGAGGTTTTTTCCTCATCTAAAGGATCCATTTTAATCTAATTATAACCAGAATATGCATCTAGAAAGCTTAATAGTTCATGACCTTCGGTAGCATCAATCATTTGATCTATATGATGCAATGGGAATGAATCCTTGGGGCATACTTTGTTTAAAGCAGTATAATCTACGCATACTCTCCACTTGCCATTCCTTTTAGGTACTACCATGGTGTTTGCCAACCAGTTAGGGTATGTTACCTCTCGTATCGAACCAATCTTCAAGAGTTTCTGTACCTCTTCGTCGATCACTTGGTTCTTGAATGGTCCTTGCTTTCTTTTCTTCTGCTTAACAGGTATGAAGGATATATCTTCATTTAGTTTATGAGTCATCACTTCTGGTGGGATGCCTGTCATATCTGAGTGGGACCACGCAAAACAGTCTGCGTTAGCCTTTAAATAATCAATTAACTTACCTCTTCGAGTGGGGCTTAGCCTCGTGCCTATATTCACTTTTTGCTCAGGTTTTTGTTCAAATAACGGAACAGCTTCGAGCTCCTCCATAGTTGTTTGATGTGTTCATATTTCTCCAGATCATGAATGACGTTCGGTCTGAAATCCGCATCTGTGTGGTATAGTACACCTTCCACGGTAACTTTACTCTTCTGCTCGTAAGTATTTTCTTTCGTGCCTGTTTCAGCAATAATATCTTCTGTACCTATTTGGGCAGTAATTTTTTCCATGTCTGCTTAGGCGGTGTTACCTGTTTGGGAGATTTCCTTATCTCGTAATTCTTCCACTTCTATTTTCTTGTTGTAGTGTACCATAGAATTTATATTTTTTGCGGACTGCTGATCTCCTTTGATTCGTTGAATCCCCAATTCAGAGGGAAATTTAATTACCTGATGCAACGTGGAGGGTATCGCTTTCATGTCGTGGATCCATGGCCTTCCAATGATCACGTTATAAGCCGTGTGAGTATCGATTACTTGGAATCTAACTCTTTTGATCACCCCCTCAGCATAGTTATTAAGCTCAAGTTCCCCTTTTGTTATAACCGTAGAGTTATCAAACCCGGATATGGCTCGTGCTTTTGAGATTACTTGATTCCCCAGTAGCATTTCTTCCACGACTTTTAGCAAAATGATATTGACTGAACTGCCTGGATCAATCAACACTCTTTTCACGTTAGTGTCATGAATACGTAGAGATATTACCAGAGCATCATTGTGCGGAAGCATTAATCCGCTGCTATCTGCATCATCGAAGGTTATATCGTCCTCTCCACGAGCACGTTTCCCGTGTGTAATTGTGAACTTTGTGTTTGTTTTGCAAATCACTCTGTTCACTTCTTCACCGCCGTGTATTATGTTAATGGTTCGTTTTGGAATGGAGGCTTTGGGGGCTCCTGCCTGTTCCTCATTATGCCTGTTTACCTTTATCACTAAGCAATTCTGTTAAATAGCCTTGTTTTAACAAATTTTCTACTTCTCCTTGTAGAAATCTACAATCCGCAGTTTTATGCCCATGATCGTTGTGAAATTCACACTAGTGATCTGGGTTTCTTCTACTTGGATTTGACCGCATCTCTTGGGGCCATTTGACCTTGTCTCCTATGTTCTTCAATATTGAGACAAGTTCAGTAGTACTTACGTTGAAGGTATTATCCCCAATTTGAGTACTAACTCTAGGTCGTTCATCTCGATCTTTTCTAGATCTAGACGAGGATGAGATTACATCTCTTCCTTGTAGTCTATAGTCTGACCTAGAGTTTTCGAACCTGGGGCAGATATCGCGTCCCGAGGGTCCTAAGTAAGGATCGTACCTGTTTTTACCTGATCTTCTATCTGATTCAGGTCGTCTAGATCTGGAATGATCTTCATCTCTTGAACAAGCAATGGTATCTTCTTTTATTCTGAGTTTAGTATTGTACCTGTTATATACATCGTTCCATGTTGTGGCGAGGAATTCCCTTAGATTCTCCTTTAGTCTCCTGGTGGATTCTGAGCTTTTATCGTTCAAATTGCTTGNAGTCAATAGAATTTTCAGGGAGAAGAGAATACCAGGTTAGAGCCCCTTTGGTAAGTGTTTCCCCAAATTTTTTGACAAGGACTGATTCAATCTCTTGTTTCGTTAAGTCGTTACCTTTTACCCCAGTTGTGAAAGCAGTCACATGGTCGTGTGGGTCAGTTTTTTCATCATATTTGGGAACGTCAGGCATTTTAAACTTCTTGGGTATAGGCAAAGGTGCTGCACTAGGCTTCCATGGTTGTTGAGAATATCTATCAACATCGATGCCTTTGATAACAAGTGGTACACCAGGAATTTGTTCGATGCGATCGTTCTGCTCCTTCATCTGTTTCTGCATGGTTAACAGTAAATTTTGTAATTCTGGGTTATTAGATATACCTGGTCTCATTTCGAGAGATTCATTAGAAGTATATCCTCTTCCTGAGTTTGCCAACCCAGATTGAGGATTTTCCATGGTGATGGTGTTATTGGGGGGCATTGGCGGTGTAGGCAACGCTGCTGGTAATCCTCTCGCAAATTATCTCAAAGCTTGGCTCACATACTCTGCAATCATTTTCTTTACATGATCTTGTTCCACAGTTTGATCATTATTACCATGGTTTTTATTGGATCTTTCTGGGGATTGTTCCCTTGAACCACGTGGGGTTCCTGAAGGTGATCGAACTGGGGTTCCATTTCTCTGCTGGCTTTTGTCGTTGGGGTTTGACATAATTCAAAGGATATGACTTGGAAAGTAAACAAAGATTATCAGTTTCCCGGTAACGGAACCAATTTGTTTAACCAAAGAATTAGACCCTTTGACTAAAGATTATTTTTAAGATGAATACGGGTTACTAATAATCGAGATAATGGAAAAATGAATAATAGACAATATTACAAAAATAAAATATCGAAGTTGATTGTATTTCGAGAATCATATGCCTTTACAAGTTGTCTTCCCCTCCCTTATATAGGAGATTCTTATAACGTATGACTGCTGCTATGGTTACTCATTAATGACTAATTATGACATTAATGAGGCGTTACAAAGGATAACGGTAAATAGGGGTTCGGTAACATAACATTCGAGTAAGCAATTGTGGGTTCGTGAATCTACCCGTAGCTTTGTCTAGATTCATTATGACCGTGCCTCTCTCCCGTTTTGATCAAATTGGACATCCCGTGGCTGATAACTTCGTGGGTTTACTGAACCGTGTCTCTTTTTACCATACCTCTTCAAAGAGTTATTCCAGCTATCGTATTTTCCGGTGTCCACGTGACTAGCTGAGTTGTCAAAAGCTGGCTTACGTGTGAAATTTTTTTTTACCAATACAGTCCGCATCTGAGCTTTCTCCCCAGGCAGCAACCATAGATTTGTTGATCTTTTGTTCTTCTTGGGTTGAACATGTTCCTTATTCATGTTCCTTCGTTCATCTCTTTCCTTCTTCCATTGAATTTCCCATTGAGGGTAGTTTTTGATTTGTTGATCAGTTTTCCCACACTTGTAACACCTCTTATTGGTTTGTTTTTCAGGAACCCTTGGTTTGCTGTAGCTTCCACTTCATGAAGGACCCTTTCCTCTCATTAGGTACTTCTTGAAGTCCTTTATGATCATGGTCATTTCATCCTCCTCTAGATCAGCACCTTCAGTGATTCTAAGTGTCAGGCTCCTTTCCTTCTTGGGTGCATTCATCTTAATGGTTTGCCTTCTAAGTTCATACGCGGTGAGATTTCCAATTAGCTCATCCAACTTAAGAGTGACAATGTTCTTTGATTCCTGAATAGCAGTGATTTTGCTTTCCCAAGAGACTGGCAGAACCCTTGTCAAAATCTTCTCAACTTTGTCTTCTTCAAGAATAACCCTTACAAGAGACTTAAGTTCATTTGTCAGTGTGGTAAACCGTGTATACATCTCCTGGATGGTTTCCCCTTCCTTCATGGTAAAATTCTCATATTGAGAATACAACAGCGTTCCTCTAGACCTATTCACTTGAGATGTTCCTTCATGAGCCACTTGAAAAGTATCTCAGATTTCCTTAGCAGTGGTACAAATTTTAATTCCACAATACTCGTCTAGACCAAGTCCACGCACAAGCCATTTCTTGGCCTTAGCATTCTTTTCTCATTTCCTCAAGTCCTCAACATTGCAGTGAGCTCTTGTTTTTGGCACATCTACTCTTCATCATTCTTCTACATGGTAGACAGGGGACCATCTGTGACAATGTCTCATAGCTCATATTCTTCTCCGATAATGTGATCTCTCATCATGTTTTTCCACCAAGAGTAGTACTGGCCATTAAAGAGTGGAGGCCTGTCAGTGGATTGCCCTTCCTAGTTTTCAGGTGGTGCGCTCATCTTGATTTGTTCCTAAGGTGTTAGCCTCTTCAAGGATAACCTGCTCTGATACCAATTGATGTTTTATACTTCAATACCACACAAGAGGGGGGTGATTTGTGTGGTGTCTAATTTTTCACGTGCATACATTATAGAAGGACCTGGTTCTTCTATGTGTTCCAACTACTACTGTTACGGAATAATAAATACAGAAAGTAAAAAACAGAAGTATTTTACATAGAAAACACCTGGCTCAAAAGGTAAAAAAACTACAACCTACTTTCCAATAGGATTTTCCCAAACTCTCCCCTAAAATCACCGAGCCAAAAACTACATTTACAAAAACTCTTTTGTAAAATTAGGATTAACTCTAATTCTGTTGTAGCACAAAACCTCTAATTGTTGCGACAACTTCAAGTTAACTCTAACTTGAAAACTCTGAGTACCTATTACAATTGCCTCTAGATAAAGCTGAAAGGTACAAAATGAAAACATCTATTACAATTGAACTAGAATAAAATACAGACACTTGGAGCTGGTTCTTCTATCTGGTTCATGTAGCTTCAGGTTTGCACACTTGAATCACACACGAACTGCTTGCAAAATTGCGTTGTTTGCTCTCAATTCACGTTTAACTTCTGTATTTTGCAACACCTATAACAGAGAACAACACTGATGTTCATAGAGTTAGTAAATAAAGATTAACTAGAGTTCTAATGCTTTACTCTTCCTTGGTGGAAGAGTTCTAGTTGATTTCAACTTCTAACTCCTTCCCTATCTTGGATAAGGTTCTCTTTGATTAAGGAGTCCTTCTCCTTATCAATTATGCAACCTTTTCGATCAGGAGATATCAAATACACTAATTTAAGCTTATCTCCTTCACGTGCATCTCACGTGCTCGAATCTGCCCGTTTCTATGCACACAAGGGATGGACCTGGTTCATGCCTGAGTTCCTTTGTCAGTCTTCAAAACTAACCTTTACTTGGGCCAAAAAACTTCCAATTCTATCTTTAATGAGAAGCTTTTATAACCACACAAATAGACTTGACCCATTTTTGACTTGTTTAGAACCACAAGTTCAAAAGTCTTCATGTTTTCTTAAATTCTGTGCCTAGTCAAATAGGTTCACATAAATTGAAACAGAGAGAGTACTTCGTATGGGACGCGTAAATCCTTATGGAGAATGGGTATTAATTGATAGATGGAACTTCGACACCCGTAATTAAGCTACAATTGAGTTATACTTTTTTCCAAACCATATTTGAGTTTAGTTACGTCACTTATTAAAGTAGAAGCTATACAAGATTTTACTTATTCTACTGTATCTTTTAATCCTAACATGTAACTTTTTCAGTTGTGTCCTTTCCTTATGAGTTTTTCTCAGATAATATTAAGGATATTTTTGTCAACCAACATTGTATTCGAGTTTTTATAATAATATAAATAGATAGATAGATATAGATTATTATTATTAGAATTTTTTCTGTTAGGAAATATTTGTACACCGATTTTTTTTTTTTGCTAATCAAAGAGACTTTTATTAAATAACACAAATGGAAGTTATTACATAATGACAACTGAACATATAGTTCCAGTTCCATAAAGGTCTTCCTTTAGTTCATTAAGGATAAAGGGATGTGGGTATTCAAAAACCAAAATAGTTTTTCCCATGGCTGGATTCTGCCTTTCCCATAGCAGGTCAGTTTATCTGCTACAGTATTGGCTTCTCTAAAGATGTGGCACACCTAAGGGCTGCCCAACTTCTCCATTAATTGCCTGCAATCCATATTTAACATGAGTGAGAAATCTAGATTATTAGACGATAAAAGCTGAATCAATACCTGTGAGTCCGTTTCCACAATAAGTGAAACTAAGTTGTTACTGAGTGCCAGCCTTAGACCATTGTAAAAGGCCAGTATTTCCATATGAATGGAAGAGTGTGTGTAGTTGTAATTGGCATAGCCAATGATCCAATCACCATTGTGGTTTCGAAAAAGTCCATCACCCCTTCCTGCTTTATTATTTACATCGTAAGCACCGTCTGTGTTTAGCTCAAAGAATCCATTTGGGGGAGGTTGCTATCAGATTGATTTCTTTTGATAAAAGGTTTTCGTGGAGTGATTGTGGACCATGTGGAGATACTCCATAGCTTGGAAAGTAATGTTTGTATGTGTTATTGGAGTATTAAAGGTCTGGAAAATGGTTTGATTCCTATTTTTCCAGATAGCCCAAAGAATAATAGGAGTTAATATGGCTGGTGGGGCTTTTTTATTATTCGTAACAATCCATTGAGTTGGTGTTGTGCATAGAGAAAGAATTGCAGGTTCCAATTGGTTTGGATGGATATGTATGTTGGAATGATCCCATAAGGTTTTTGCTTCTGGGCATGTTATAAATAAGTGGTCAATTATTTCAGTAATGTTAGGACATGAAGCACGAGTGTTTAATCAAATAATGTTTCGATTAAATAAGTTTTTCGTTGTAGGTAATTTGTTATTAAAGAGTAACCACAGGAAGAACTTAATTTTATTTAAAGTATGGATTTTTCACACCCATTTAATGTTTGGGGGAGGAGGGGGGGTGAGAATTATTTGATACTTGTAAGGATTGCGCTCCCTTTTTCCTCTCCTTTTGGATTAGTCAGGGTTTTTGAAATTATTGGGACAACTCATTTCCTTTTGGGAAAAGGGATGTAAGGAATTTCAAGAATCGCCACCTAACGAATTAAGGTGCGTTAGGGCACCTATTACGGGTCATTTATAACACTAATTGTATAACCAGATATTGGGTAAGGTTTTGAAGTTACTTCAAGGGGAAGGTGTTAGGCAACCCTCGAAGTCCACAACTGTGGGTCCCACCAAACTTACTTTGTGAATTAATCAGGTGCAAATAAGCAGTCTAAGCACGCATATGTGAATGAATGAAGGATTTAACAGATTAGCAGTCTAAGCACACATATTTAAATGAGTGAAAGGGGTCTTAAGTTATTTATCCTATAGGATCATATCCATGCAATGCCCGGTAATCACTCCTCGATGAGGGGCTACACGTTGCATTAGCGCATGGGTCATCATATCCTTTTCTACCCATTACCCCACCCCTTAGTGGTTATTAAGCGAATTTTATTTAGCGAGCTCTAAGCGTGCTGTTACCCGTCCCTTCCTTGTGGTCCCGGAGGGAGGAGTTTTAGGACCTCTAAATTTGGGAAATTCTAGACAACCCCTAAGGTATTTAAAAAGGAAAAATCTAGGCGACAAGAAAATAACAGGTAGGACTAGCAAGTAAGTGAAATAAAGCAATTAAAAGGCTCATGTTTTACCTCCGCACATATAGCAAACAAACAACACGTCTCAAATACAAATACATGCAATTTTTAGAAAGAGTCCTAGGACAGGATATCTAGGTGAAAATCAATACAGAATATGCAACACTGTTTCACAAACTCAATGGCAGGGTCCTAATCAGTTTGCCTACTGATTTTAAGTCCTGTAAAACTTAGCAGTAAACAATCAAAAATACAGTTTCCAATTTTATATAGAGATTAATTACCTAAGGCTTGCCTAGGCGTGGGACTGTACGTAGTAACAATTACAAGATATTTTAACCAGTTTTGAAGTTATTTAAACTACAAACATGATGTTCTAGGTGACACAGATTTTTTTTAAAAAAAAGGGGGATTTATACCAGTTATGTTTAGAAAACATACATCTATATGTGAGACTGTTTTATGCCTTTTCAGGGTTAGTTACTCATTTTAATCGAAATAGACGTGTTCATACAATTGCAAACAGAGTTCCTAGAACATGATATCTAAGTGCATACAGGAATGATAGTTTTATTAAGACAGGGCTATTAGCCTAATAGCAGGGTTTCTAAGTAAAAACATTTCTACCAAATTAAAGCATGGAATAGTAATGTAAAGTATGCTGAAGTAATAAACGTGAAGCCCTAAGAACAGGATATCTAATGCAGGTTTAGCATGATTTGGATGAAAATGAACACATTAGTCCTAGGACGTGGCTTCTAATGCAGATTTGAAGAATATAAAGCCTAGAAACATGGTTTCTACCCAGTTTTACCCACAGTACCATACACTACCCTCCCTTTTCATTAGTCACCCCAATATTTGTCTACAATTAATTATTACATACCAATGGCCGAATGAATTACATAAATGAAAAGTAAAACTAACTATCGGGAGCCTGCAGTAGGCCCAAAGCACACCTGATAAGGCCAGGCCTTTGATAGTCTCAAATGCCAAGGATTTCATAGCCAATTTCATGTCCAGGTGTGTCAGAGTTTTCTAAGGACCTCAAGGATCCCAGGCAGTGCTCACACCTAGACAGGGATTGAGTAAGTGCAGTGTGGAAGGGCCAAATCCAGTGTGTGCCAGAGTTCAGAGGAATCTCAAGAGGATCCCAAGGCAGTACACACACTGGAGGGACAGAACCTAGGGACTTATGAGTAAAGTGAGAGTGCTTGACATAGTTTTGAAAAGGTTTTGACAAGAAAAAAGTACTGAAATGATTCAATAAAGAAAGAAGTTTTCTGAAAATAAGGATTGATTTAATATTAAAACAGCTGGAGAACATTATGAAAATACTTTTGAAAATCAACAAAATAGCCTAGTTGGTTGCAGAACAAACAGGATCCAGCATCACTCAAACAACAGTCTTTTACACTGGGGTTATGGGAATTGGGGACACATAAAACGCATCAGTGTGTATAATGAAGCATATAACAACAGGGTGCACATAAGCTTTCCAGGAACTTTATAGGATTAACAAGTTGATAGCAAATAGGTGGTAGAGGCATAACACAGCCATGTAGAAAGACATATTAACACTGGACAAGTTAGAACACATAGCCAGAGTTACTTTGTAATGTTAGACAACTTAGAAAAGTAGATCAAGAAATAACATAAATGAACAGACTAGGCAACCATCACAAATGTTCCTAATTCAAACATGCTGACATACATAACAAGTAGATTGACACATATGGATAAAGTAGTAGGTGAAATTAGACATACTAATCACAGATTAATCAGAACAGGATTCAGCCATGCTTAGGTGAACAACAATTAGGCAGTGTAGTTTAGACATACTAGTTGCATATTGAACAACAAGACAGTAAGCAGGAACAAGACTGAAAATCAATGAACTAAAGCAGTAATAGAACACATAGAGTTTGGACTTTGAAATCGAATTAGGACATACCAGTTAGGAAGAGAAAACATAGAGTATAGAGCAGAAGTTGTGCAATAGCTAGCCTTGGCTTACAGCCGGCTAGAGCAGTGAAAGATGCAAGTAATAAGGAAGGGCAGAGAGAGATTTTAAGTGTAAGAGAGTTCTTTGAACTAGTCTTCGTGTCTAGAAGTGAGAATATATGAGAGTATATATATAAGTTGAGAGCTAGACAGAATAAGGTAAAGAGATCAATTATTCAGCAATTAAGGGAACTTACAGAATCAATTATGCACGAAATCAGTATAGTCTCCCCTAATTAAGGGGTAATTACCCAACGGTAAAGGGAAGGACAATATTTAAGGAAAGAAAATCAAGTAAGACTTAAGCACATAATGGGAAATTAGGGGTAAATAAACAGGGGTTCAATCAAGGAAATAATCTATAAGTATCACGGCTAATCAAATAAGGCAAGAAAATAATTAAAAGGTGTAAAATAGGGTAATAATCAAGAATCATCACATAGGTCTTAATAGAGCAAATCAGTGAATCAAAACTCAAAAATAACACTGATTTAAAGGAGAATAATATAGGTTTTCCATGAATAACAGATAAGCTAAGTATAAACACATAGAATCAGTCAAGAGTTGAATCAGGAACCCTTATAGAAGCACATTAGGGTAAAATCACAAGACATTCAAATTAAACGAAGGAGAGATCATGTGAATCAAAGCACAGAACATAGTCATGTATCAAATAACACGGACAAGCTCAGAATCTAAACCAAAATACCAAAAATTGGGGGTTTTAGCATAAACTAGTTAGGTTGAGGTAAACTCAACATAATCAGTCGAAAACACATAAGAACAGGAGATTAAACACTTAAAATCAGAAAACGTTTTGAAGAAGAGGATTTTCAGGAAACCCTAGTTTAGGAAAATGAAAAGTCACTCGAAAATCAGAAGATTTTCATAAAAACTCATGTGAAATAAGTTCAACCCATCTCAGATTTGTACAGATCTGAGAAGTTCAAAGGAAGAAATTAGGGTTTTTACAAAATAACACAGAGATGAAGATATAGGCTTAGAAACCCATAGGTTTAAGGCAAAAATAAGAAGATCTTACTAGAAATCAAACTAGAGTAGCCTGAGAAATTATGCACGAAATCAGTATAGTCTCCCCTAATTAAGGGGTAATTACCCAACGGTAAAGGGAAGGACAATATTTAAGGAAAGAAAATCAAGTAAGACTTAAGCACATAATGGGAAATTAGGGGTAAATAAACAGGGGTTCAATCAAGGAAATAATCTATAAGTATCACGGCTAATCAAATAAGGCAAGAAAATAATTAAAAGGTGTAAAATAGGGTAATAATCAAGAATCAGCACATAGGTCTTAATAGAGCAAATCAGTGAATCAAAACTCAAAAATAACACTGATTTAAAGGAGAATAATATAGGTTTTCCATGAATAACAGATAAGCTAAGTATAAACACATAGAATCAGTCAAGAGTTGAATCAGGAACCCTTATAGAAGCACATTAGGGTAAAATCACAAGACATTCAAATTAAACGAAGGAGAGATCATGTGAATCAAAGCACAGAACATAGTCATGTATCAAATAACACGGACAAGCTCAGAATCTAAACCAAAATACCAAAAATTGGGGGTTTTAGCATAAACTAGGTAGGGTTGAGGTAAACTCAACATAATCAGTCGAAAACACATAAGAACAGGAGATTAAACACTTAAAATCAGAAAACGTTTTGAAGAAGAGGATTTTCAGGAAACCCTAGTTTAGGAAAATGAAAAGTCACTCGAAAATCAGAAGATTTTCATAAAAACTCATGTGAAATAAGTTCAACCCATCTCAGATTTGTACAGATCTAAAAAGTTCAAAGGAAGAAATTAGGGTTTTTACAAAATAACACAGAGATGAAGATATAGGCTTAGAAACCCATAGGTTTAAGGCAAAAATAAGAAGATCTTACTAGAAATCAAACTAGAGTAGCCTGAGACAGGAAGGAAAGAATCAAAGTCGTAAGTGGACTTACCCTGGTCCCTTGAGGACCTTAGAGACAGCAGTAACCAGCGTAATAGAGATCCTTGGAGGTCTAAGGGTGGTGAGAAACCACCATGGACGACGGTGGAGAGTGACGACGAGGGGGGAATTAGGGTTGGGTTTAGAGAGAATTTGAAAGGAGGGGAGGTGAGTGACGACGGGGTGAGAAGAGAAAAATGAGAGGTCCGGGGGGTAGTCTTTAGGTTTAATTAGGGTGGGAGTAATTTGGGTCGTTGATCCAAAATGATCAACGGCCAGGATTCAATAAGACCTGGGTCAGATTAGGTAAGGGTTCTGGGCTTGGGTTTATTAGGCTGATTCATAAGGGTATTTAGGCTAGCTAATAAGGCTGAAATTGAAATAAATAATTGCTATTTATTAAATACCCCAAATAAATTATTTAAAATAATTACTAATTATAAAAAAATGAATTTCATGCACAGAAAGGTTTTAAAATAGTTATTTAGTATTTAAAAATACAAAAGAATAATTTTTGGTAAAAATAACACGAAAATTATATGCATGGGCTATAATGGCAAAGTTATTGCAATTATAGCCAAAAAGGTGTCAATTTGGCTATTTATAAAATGATTTGGACTCAATAGGACCATAATAGTAATATTAAATCAAGACAGGTTTTTGAAATTATTTGTGATGCTATTTTATAATTATTTATTAAAAATAAAATACTAAGCAAATTAATAAAAATATAAAAAATTATGAAAAAATACCAATTGATGCTAATGCATGATTTTGAAGATATATATGTATTTTTAAAGTTATTTTGGGGAAAAATTAGGTTCCAATAGTAAGTACATATAGTAGGCTGATTTTGTGGAGAATAAACCTGAGGTTGTATTTTTTCAAAATAAGGAATCATTTTTGGGTTCTGAATCTTGAATGTAAGTGCTATTTATTTGGTGTATAATATTTAAGAGAATATCCATGGAAAGATCTGAGAGATCCCACTTATTACTGGGGGGGATACTTTAAACATTTTTTGTTATATCTAATTACTTGAGGGGGTCACGTTTAAGAGAATGTTGGGAGTCATTCGACGCAACCCAGTTATCTTCACAGAGTTTAATACTAGAGCCATTGCAAATATTCCAAGTAATTCCTTTATAGAATGTCGAGAAGTTTTTAATAATGCTTTTCATATGTAGGAATCAAATGGTTTCATTTTAAAATCATTTTGGGGATAACGTGATTGATATTTACCTTTTAAAACTTTAACCCAAAGGTGGTGTGAGTTTGTAATAAAACGTCAAATCAGGCTAGAGAGAAGGGCTGAATTTTTTCCATTAATTTTTGAGATTCCCAATCCACCCATATTTTTGGGAAGTGTAATTGTTTCCCAAATTGCTAGATGGATTCTTCTCTTGTAATTAGCAGTGGTACCCCAAAGGAAATTGGCGTTGAATACAGTCAATTGTTTGTATATATTTTTTTGGTAATAAATTTATTTGCATAGCGTAGGTAGGTATTGTTGTTAGAACAGTTGTTATGAGCGAATTACGCTATGCAAGGGATAGTTGTTTTGCCTTCCATCCTTGTAGTCATTTATTCATACAGTCAATAATATTTGTAGTCAGTACTTTTAGGGTGGTGATTGGTGATGGGTAGGCCTAAGTAGTTACAAAATTTGGACGATGAAGTCATGTTGAGTGTGTGCTATATTCTGTTAGGCGGTTAAGGACCCATTTCTAGAGAAGAAAATTTTTGATTTTAAAAATTAATTTTTTGACCCGAAATTGTTGAGAGCTTGTTGAAAATATTTATAATTGTAAAAGTATTTTTAGTGTAGACTCTTGTGAAAAGTACTAAATCATCGTCAAATAGTAAATGTGAAATCTCTTATGACACCTTACTAATTCGTATGGGGTCCCAAAGTTTTTGATTGACAGCTTGATTTATCCGGCGTGTCAAAGATTCCATTCAAATAATGAATAGATAATGTAAAAAAAGGTTGCCTTGACTAATTCCTCTAGTTGGATTAAAAAGGGTTGATGATTTTCAATTTATTAAGATGGATATGGACGAGGTTGTAACACAAGACATTATAAGGGTAATTAGTTGAGGGGAAAAATTTAGACTAATGAGGGAATATCTAATAAAGAACCATTCTAGAGGGTCAAATGCTTTTTCAAGATTAATTTCCAGCATCATATGACCAGTTCTACCCTTAGCTTTGTTGAACGTATGTATGGCTTACTGGATAATAATACGGTTGTCAGTAGCCCTGCGTCCTGAAATGAAGCTGCATTGGTTTGGACTAATGATTTTATCTAATAGAGGTCTGATACGGTTAACAATTATTTTTGTGATTATTTTGTAATCGTGTTGCAGAGACTGACAAGTCTATATTGGGTGATCATTTTTGGGTTGTTAACTTTGGGGATGAGGGTGATATAAGTAGAGTTGATTTTAGGAGGTATGTGGGATGAGAAAAATGCGTCCGCAAATTTTTCTAACAACACAGTTAGTGTCTTCCCAAAATTGTTGGGAAAATATAGGATGAAGACCATCGGGTCCTGGTGCTTTAAGAGGTTTAAAAGATTCGATAGCGTGTTGGATCTCGTAAATTGAAAGTGATCTTATGAGGGACAATTGGCCTTCATGTGTTAGGGAGTTAATATTTCTGGGGATGAATTCTTTAACGCTAGAAATTAATTTAGTAGTGTACACTTCCTTAAAATTATTTGTGACAGTAGAGATAATTGCATCTTGGTCCAAAGTCCAGTTACCTACAGTGTCAGTTAAGCCAAGAATTCTATTTTTGCGTCGTCTGTGGATAGTAGTTGTGTTAAAACATTTTGTATTGGCATCACCTTCATTTAGCCATTGAACTCTAGATTTTAGTTTTCAAAAATCCTCCTCTTGACGAAGAATATTATTGTAGTGAAGAATAAGTTTTATTTCCAGGTTGTAGTGGAACATGTGTTTGGAAAATAGATCCAAATCACAAACACAACGGTTTATCTTTCATTGTTGTGTTAGTGATGGTACTAGTTGTATAACAAAGTCCCTTTTAACTTTCTTTAAGGGGTTGTGCAAAATTGAGCGAGCCCCATTCGTCTAGTCTTGGATAGATTGGGCTAGTGAAGTATATTCATTTGGGCTCATATCTCAGGTTACCTCATCTAAAAGCTGAGATGACATATATAATCCAAGTTGATCGTGACAAAACTCATCAATACATAAAATAATAAGTTTTTCTGGGGTTTAATTTGATTGATGTAACTCATATAAATAATGATCAATAAAACAAGACGCTTTTATTATTTTGATTCGCTGATAGACAAACTACGAAATAACAAACAGGTAAAAGAAAAATGATTTTGAATTTGGTGGGTGGTGATGTTACCTATAAAGTCCGAATTGATCCTCTCGTTTTGGTTCAAGAAACCTTCAAACAGGTTATGATTGAACATTTTAATTGATTTGATCTATTTTAATCCATTCAAATGTAAAATACGTACAAACCCTATAGTCCTTTAAAGGTTATGTTTGTACTATATGCAGCTTAAAAGGTAGAAAGAGATATTGCAGAATGAGACGAATCCTTGAAGCAAAAAGAATTTCATAAAAAAATAAAAAAATAAAAATAAAAAAAAAAAGAATTTTGATCACTTCAAAGTCTGGTAGTGCTAAGTTAGATCTTGAATACTGCTAATCGTATTATTAATTGATATAGGCACTAAAAAGCGCTATGATTAAAGTATTGATCGTCAAGATTACTGGTAAAAGAAAGCAATGATGACAGCTTGACAATAATAAAAGCACAATTCAGTATTTGTAATAAACCAGTGAATTACAATATGGTCTTTCATATAAAATTTTCTTACACAATCATGATTACGTAATGCTTCAATGTGTAACTAGTAATCTTTTATAGTTATATAGTGAGTTTCTGTTATAGGCAAAAGATTAGTCCTTGAAATTCATGCGTTATATATATTGTTAGTATTATTTTTCTTTTAGGCGTTATTCTCTAATTTGATAATGTAAAAAGAAAGAATATTTTTTAATTAATCTGTCGTTAATTCTCATATCTCTTCACCATTAATTCGTATAAAATCTCTAAATTGTATGTATATATAGAGTGCTCGACTAATCTATTCGCAATAATCTATTGGTGCTCGACTAATCATGTAAGCTCTATTAAAGATAAGGCTGCTTATCCCGCAGATTGAACGGATATTTACTTAATGGTTCAGCTTATCGATTATCAGCTTGTAAATGTACTAACTGTTAGCCACCCGATAAGATATTGGGCGGATTTGTACCTGATTAACAATTATTGAATTGTTATCGAGTGATATATTGACTAAATCAGATAGACAATAAAAACTATATATGAACGATCCAATCACAATCATACTCCAGTATGCTAATGAACCACTTCATTATTAATGGTAGTTTCTTCTTGTTTAATTCTTTTACAATAAGCAAGGTAAAATACAATTGGGGGTCCTTAACCAGTAATAGAAATTCAGTTAACATAAATTGTGGATATCGTTTTGCTTCAGTTACCAAATTAAATGATTTATTTGAGCAAAAAGATATCAAACTATCTAAATTTGTCCAGTCCTACCTCAAAAATAAGTTATAAGCTAAAGATATTAAGCATAATAAACTTTTTGTTGTTGGAGATAATTGCATTTTGATTGAGCTATTGATATAAGGAAAAGGAAATTAAGTAAAGTAATAAAAAAATACTTCTTTTTCTTTGAACCAAAAATCTTCCTTTTCTCAAAGGAGAATCGAAAAAATCATATTTTCATACAATATCTTAATTGAATTATATGTAATGAGCAATAAATTAAGTTGAATTCTATATCTACACGTACCAAAAACATCACAAAATCCTAGTACCAATCTAATCTATTTTATAGATATTTGGACTAGAATTGACAAACAAACAAAACAAGCAATATACTTTCTTAGTATCAAATAGAAATCTAAATGGCAATGTTGACGCTCAAGCGGCTAAGAAGTTGCTTTATAGTAGGTAAAAATTATAAATATAATATTAACGGTTTATCCGATAAAAAAATTAAGTAATCCGTTCCCGAATCGATAAACCGTTAATTATAAAATTTCAATCTATTTATTAATCGTTAATCTGATAACCCGATACTAATAAATTATTAAATCACTTTTACGATTCGATTAACGATTACACTTCGATTTTGAACATCCCTAATCAAAGAGGAAAGTATTCTCTTTCAGAATGTTTTGTTCTACTTTTAAAGTTCGAATTCTTATTAGGGCAAGAAAATCTTTCCATTTCCTTATAACTTTTAGTGGTGAGTTGATTTGTATCAGTATTATACAAAGTTACAAACATCAGATACAGCTAATTTGTTGTTTTCTATTAAACAACCTCCTTAATAAGGCTGACCTTTTCAGTTTTCACCCCCACCCACCCACCCACCCACCGTCGATACAGTCCGGGTTAGCACGCCTAGTCAGGGAAAAGGGGCCCACAGGGGAAAAAGGGCCAGAGGCCAGACCACGCACGTCAATGCAAATCGCCACAGAATGTTTCCAGTGGCAGAGTCCAGTCAGCAACAAAGCGTGGAATTTCATGGACTGCGTTGTCGGGAATCTCTTAATTCTGTACGACGACGTTCACCTTCCCCATGCATCGCCCACGCCGTTATTATAATAAGTAGTATCTCATTTTGTTCAATCTTCAATTCTTAAATCCCCTACGCGCATGCCTTTGGTTTGCATATTTCAGATTGTTCTCCTTTATTAGGCAACCTTAGAATTGGAGCCTAAGGCACCCGATCGATCGCATTAGAAATTCGAAGTTAAGCATATTTGGGCATCAAGAGTATTACTGGGTTGACCTCCTCACAAATCTCGTACTGCATCTCTCTTTTTACCGTGAAATCAATTAATAAGACGACATCGTACCTTTTGGTTTCTGCGTGAATGTATAATATTTCGTGCACAGGGGCGGATCTAGCATATACTCTGCGGATTCAATTGAACACATAACTTTCAATGCAGAGTTAATTTATATGTAAAAATTCATTAAAATTACAAAAATAATAGAGATGAATCCATAACTTTCAAATTATAATGGGTTCAATACTAAAAGTTTTAAAAGTTGAACCCATAAAATTTAAATTCTGGACTCACTTTTGTTCGTGCACCAAACTGCCCTTATTAGGCAAAGTTAGAATTTATTCTAGGATAAAACAAATTTTAAACTTGAAGGTTAAATTAGTCTCATAAAATTAAGTACACTCTCATCTTATACACATTTTATATTTTGAGCATTTTATAAATGTTTAGATTCAAGAGTTTTTCGTGTAAATTGTATGAATTGAATTGTTAGTCTTTCTTTGATGGTAAATTTACTCCCTCGGCTAGATGTCAGTATTTTTATTTGTGGAGCCAAACAATTTAGTTTTTGACTATAATTATTTCAAACACTTATCAAAAACCTTATACAGAGTGTTTTAAATTGTAGTACTCGTTACAGTGCACTCATACGTTGCTACGAATCTTTCTCAATGAAGGTTTGTGTCAGTGGATTAGAGTTCAATTTAATTTGGTTATAAAAAGGTTTTCTCTTTTTTTCGGAAAACCCAAAAAAGGAAGATTGATTTGTGTATAAGATATTTTTGCAGAAATTTCTTTTTCTTGAGTTGCAAAAATAACAGCAGAAGTGCGATGTTCTATTCTTTACTATCAACTGAAATTTTTTTGTAGTGTTTTTATTAGATTT
Organism: Nicotiana paniculata; assembly: GCA_005239505.1. Taxonomy (NCBI): domain Eukaryota; kingdom Viridiplantae; phylum Streptophyta; class Magnoliopsida; order Solanales; family Solanaceae; genus Nicotiana; species Nicotiana paniculata. Next base: position 8,705 of record ML353799.1, on the reverse strand, counting down.
CCATATTGACCTAATTATATCAAACTTGGACAATTCCATTTACATATTAACGTCTCATTTTTTTCCCTTCTTTCAACAAGAAATAAAAAGATAAAGGAAAGCATATTAGCTAGATAGTGACGCATAATGATTACCACTAATTATCGCTTCAAAGTTTTCATACAAATTTAAAAGACCAAATACGTAGAGATAAACAAAATAATTAGACACGTGGAAACAAAGAAATCATGAATTATCTCTTTTTCCTTCAAAACTTCAATAGTCCACGATGATTGAAACTTATTATTATCATATATTATTGTTCTCTATTCTTTTTGTTGATGGAGCGCACGAATTAATTTCATGATTTCAATTATGATAACAGACCAACTAATTAACGTGCGCATTGTACGTCATTAACAAATGTGGGCTTTCACACAACAATAAAACAATAATTAAGATAATGATAATAACTATAGCGTCAAATGTTTGGCTGAACTACTCCATCTAGAAATTAAGTGCCAATGTCGGATGAAACTGACAGAAAGAAATTTCAGATTAATTTTCGACCTAAGAAATTTATTGTATGATTATAAGATATAGCTACTCTTGTCCAAGGGGATCAATTGATATTTTATTTTGCTGGAAAATCATATTGCGTAGAGAAATCAAAGTTCTTTATGTATGTATATTTCAAGTTGAACCCCTTTTCCTTCTTCCTCTTTTTACTTGTTGATATTTTGAATTTTCTTAGAAAAAATTCTGATTTCTTCACTGATTGTATCCGTGGGAAAAGGAGAAAAGTTGGAAAGGAGGAGGAGAGGCATGCACGTCAAGTCAAACCGAATAGTAGTAAGAAAAATGATCACTGATAATGTAAATAATGATCAGAAGTAAGAAAGTATGTAAGTGTTCGTGCAAAAAGAAATGTAGAAATTAAAAAGAGCCAGCTAAAAGTGATCATATAATAAAAGTTTACGTAAAACCCCTATCCCCACCCCCACCCCCACCCTACGTCCAAAGAACAGAAAGAAAAAGAAGGGAGTTGGAAATGATGAGGTTGAGGTAATGATGGCAAGTGGGGTATCAGAAAACGAAGAAAAATAATAAGTATTGTATTGTAAAACAAGTAGAAAGGAATGGAATATTTAGGGTTTGGTGACATGACATGCAAGGAATGCCTGCCTTATTTTATCCATGTCGCACTAGCACTTTGTATATATACAAGTTATATATAGGGATAAAAAAACAAAGATTAATTAATAAAATATCATAATTGTATTGTCTTCTCGTAGTTCGAAATTCTCCTATGCATGTGTGCTTTGAATAGCTAAAGCGTGCCTGCACTACTGCCGTCTCACTTCTCACTTCTCACTTCTCACTTCTCACTTCTCACTTCTCATACATGACATAGATATTAAGAGTTGCAAATTAAACATAGCTGACCAATTTTAGAATAACATCTATTGGATTTATCTAGCAGTCAATAAAATTATTGACAATTATACAAGATCGGATTAAATTTCAATAAAGATAAAGAAAATATAATAGTAGGTGAGTTTTTTCATCTGCTTAAGGCTTCGAGGACAAACTTACCTAATATCCGTATTGATAAAAAAATACTGAACAAGTAAATAGTCGGGTAAGTACAAGCTGATCCGAGGTGGAGGTAGGGTTTGTGTTACGGGGTTCGATCGAACTTATTAGCTTTTGTATAACCCTATATTTATATTAAAAGATTTATTAAATTTGTATTAATATATAATAGCGAGCTCAGTAACTAAAATATGTTATGAGTTCGATGTTAAGTCCTGAACTCACAAACTTCAAATTTTAGTTCCGCCGTTGAAGCTAGACTTGAATAAAAATAGTGGAAATTCGAATGTCTGTTTTTACTGGACTGACTTCCCCACTCACATGCAAAGGAAACAATTTTAATTTATATGATTTAAAATGTAAATGCGAGCGTCCACAATATTGTTGTAGCAGAAAGAAAAGTATATTCTATTCTTTCTTTTTCATGGACGTGAGAATGCAATGCAATGCAAAGTGCAAACACAAAAAGTGGAGAGGAAGTTATGGAAAGTTTGTTTCCTTTTTCTTTATAGCTTTGGAATGATTAATCATTCTTGATATACTCTAATATTATTTCAATATAACCCCACTGTCCACTATCCACTATCCACTGTATACTGTGCCCATATACACCCATGACAAAACTATATATCCTACAAAATTTGTAAATAGTAGTAGTAATAAAAGGCTAGCTAGCTACTCTTGATCCTCCTCTTTTAGTTCTGCAGGCTCCTCCTTTCGTCCACTTCCACATAGGAATTCTTATTTGAATATATGTATGAAACAAAACAAGGGGGACACATCCCTAGCTTTTTACCAAAGTATAGTCTCTTTCACAAGATCATGAAAAGAAATTACAGCCAAGCATGTCTACCGTCTCTTGCGTGTTCTTTACTACTCTGCATATTTTGTGTGCATATTATACACAAAATGTGGGGAGTACAGAACAATTATAAAGGGAGGGATTTAACCTGCATACACACATCTAATTTCAATCTTTTAGCAACTGAGTTGCCTTTAGGTTTTTAATTTCATTTTTTATAAACTATTATATCTATTTATCTTTTAAGTGGTGCCAAAATCATGTTACACTATCAAGAAATAGTAATATAAGTAGATGATGTTATCTAATTTGTATTCAAAATTAAATTCTGCAACTAATATAAGTAGATGGCGTTATATAATCTGTGGACTTAGAATTAGTTGAACCATTGATCCAGTTTGCATCATAATATCCCTCAATAAAAGCGGGATACTTACTATAATGCAAAGTAAAATTTTGCGTAAGTTTTAAATATCTCAAAACTCGTTTCATGCTATCCAATGAGATTGACCTGGATTAGTCGTATATCGACTCAATTCACTTATTGCAAAGCTATATCTAGTCGGGTACAATTTATGATATACATTAAACATTCTAACACATGAGCATAATCCAATTGAGATATGGTTTAATCTTTGTTCTTTGCAAGTGCAAGATTCACATCAATTGGAGTCTTTGTAACTTTGACATCTAAGTGCTTAAACTTGTCAAGTACTATTTTAATGTAATGAGATTGCGACAATACCAAATCTTGTGGGGTCTAATGGATCTTAATACCCAAGAACAAATTGGCAACTCCCACGTTTTTCATATCAAACTTGCTAGTTAGCATGCGCTTAGTCGCATTTATGTTGGAAATATCATTACTCAATATTAGTATATCATCCACAAAAAACCAAATAATGACTGTGATTTGGAGGACTCTTAATGTATACACATTTATCACATTCATTAATCTTAAAACTATTTGACAATATTATATTGTCAAATTTCGCATGCCATTCTTTGGGTGCGTGTTTAAGTCCGTAAAGAAACTTAACAAGTTTACATACCTTCTTTTCTTTACCTAAAATCACAAACCCTTCACGTTGTTCCATATAAATTTCTTCCTCAAAATCTCCATTTAGGAAGATTGTCTTAATGTCCATATGATGGATTTCAAGACCATACACCACAACTAATATAATTAATATTCGTATTGATACAATTTTTATAACAGACGAGTATGTGTCAAAATAATTAAGGTCTTCTCGTTGTCTATAATCTTTGACAACAAATTTTGATTTTTACTTCTTAAATAGTGTCATCATTTTCTATTTTTCCTTTAAAAATCCATTTGGAGACTAACCGTTTGTTCCCCGAAGGATAATCAACTAATCTTGTTTATTTAATACTTTATATCCCACAATTATTGATAAATGATTTCAAATAATTTTCTTACTCAATATGTTATTCATATCCTATTTAATTCTCTTAGGATTCAATCACTTCACAAATTAGCCAATATTGGTATTGTTTAGCTAATTTCAGCAACTTTGCGATAATAGCACAAATATGCATTTATACCATTTTTAAAAGCAACAACTGGTCATTTTATATTTTTTGTAGTAGTTGATTATCTTAATTTCATTTATTTGGTTTTAATTTCATTTTACACAATTACCAGCTATTTTAATTAATTAATTATCTTATTTTTAGGGTATTTAATATTTAGCCCCATTTTATTTAAATTTTAGCCAACCTTTTACCCAACCCCACCTGACCTAAAACCTATTCTCTAACCCAGCCCAACACTCGCTCCTACCCGGCCCAACCCCCACGCCTGATCTAAACCGTTGATCAAATAAGATCAACGGTCCACACCAAAGTTACCACAATTAAACTCAATTACCCCCCCAACCGACCCCTCATTTTCTAACACTCATTCTCTCTCTATCTCTCTCTGTTACTCTCTGGTTCTCTCTAGAAGCCTCCCTTGGCTTCTCTCCTCTGATGGAGTCCGTTCACCATCTCCGGCTGGTTCTCTCACCGGAAACCATGGCTCCTCATCGTCTCATGGTTATTTGCCCACCCTGCACCAGTCCAGTGATACCCTAAAGCCCTCAGGCGAACCTGGAGCGGTTCACTGACCTCCCATGGTCCCATGCCACTTTCCGGCCTTCCCCGGCCGTCTGAGTAAGAACTACAACCTTTCCGGCTTAAGCCTGCAACGTCTTTGAGGTTTTTCCTACTTCTCTGGGTTCCACAAAACCCTAACCATATGTCTTTCGATATCCTCTAGATCTGCTTTAGATCTACGATATTACAAAGCTTCTTTACATGTTTTCTCTGGAAAAAACCTTCATCTTTAGGCAATCTTTCATTTCAAAAATTAGGGTTTCATACCCCCTTTTTAAGAAACGATTTCTTGCTTCTGTTTTTATGTGATTCTGTGTGTCTTTCTATTATTCAATGATTTATTCAATGCTTCTATCATTTTTAACTTGCTTTGCTAAAAAACCCTAAGTTTTCCCTAAACTCTGAATCTATCTGCGACCGATTTGTTGTTTGAACTCTTATCTCTCGTATATGTTCAACTTCTCTATGATTTATATCCTGTTGTTGTTGTTAAGGTTTACTATCTCTGTGTTTCTATTATGTCTAACATCACTGTTCGTCTATGAATCTGTGTGATTCTTGCTTTGCCTAGGGTTTTCAATCTTCTACTGTTCTCTACTGCTTGCCTATGGTTTTCTCGGATTTTGTCCTATTAATTGCTTAACAGACTCGATTACTTGTTGTATTCGCCCTTACATAGTATTCCCTACTGGTTCTATTGATCTCCCTCAAGGTTGTGATATCTTTTCTCAAAACTGTAACTCATATGTGTTTTCCTTAGAACCTTTTACTGATTTTGAATTACTTCCTTACATGGGTGATACTCTCCTTAATTAAAACTGATTTCCTTGTGATTTTAGTCCTATACGTGATTCCTGTGATTTATTTTCAGAATCAAATTGTATTCTACCATATTTATGTGCCTAAATATGTTTTCAAATATTTGACATATACTTCTCTTACTCGGAGCATTCTGTATTTAGCCCTTATTACATGTCACATGTTTTAATTATGGTAAAGTTAGTCCTATAATTGCTCCATTTCCTTACTTGATACAACTTGTATCCGTTTGAGTCCTGATTCCCTAATTAAAGGGAGTTTTGACATTGATTGATTTAGATTGGTATTAGTTCCATAACTGTGTACTTCTTACCTCATTCTCCTACTTGTTTTAAACTATAAATACTTCTTGTCTTTCAATAACAAGTGACAAACAAGAGTCACTATTCTAAGTTCTCTCTACACACATACACATACTGTCCTGCTTCTCTTGTTGTCACTTGCAACTCAGTCGGCTGCAAGCCAAGACTGAGTGATTCTATTGTGTTATTGCTATGCTGCTCTCCTGTTCTGTTGAATCTACACACTACTACTCTGCTTCTCTTCACTTTGCTACTCTTCATTTCTCTCATTCAACTGGTATGGTTTCAGTTTAAGTTTACATCATCTAGAACAATATGTTTCTGCTTATATCAAGATTCCTTTTATTTCTCTTATGCTTCTACTTGTGGTTCTGCTGTTTGCCTTGTATGTTTTCTGAGTTGTTGATTGTCCTGTTTCTTTTCCTCTTAAAACTGGTTTTTCATCAAATGCAAACTCTTATGATGTTCTCTAAAGCCTATTTCAAAGCCTAATTTCTAAGTTCAGCCCCCTTCGTGTGAGCACTGCCTTGGGGATCATTTGAGTACCCATTGAACTCTGACACACAAGGCTGACATTCCACATTGCACTTACTCATTCCCAGCTAGGGTACCTTGGTGTGAGCACTGTCTGGGATCTGAGGTCCTTAGGAACTCTGACACACCTGGGTTATAAGAGATCTGGCATATGGCATTGTTGGATCTGAGGATTTGGGCCTATTGTTAGGCTCCCTATAGTGTAACTTCTTAATTTCCTTATTTTCTTATGAAATTTGTGCAATGCTGGTCTGTAATAACTAATTGTAAAACCGATTCTGGGGCTGGATAGTGAAATGCGTGGGGGTTATGCATGCTTAGTATAGATATGGGTAGAAACCATGCTTGCAGGTTTATTTTTTTATATGTGCAATAGCCACCATGCTTAGGAATACCTGTCATTCATGCATTAGATACCATCATCTAGAAATCCTGTTTTAGGCTAAATAATAACATCGACTATCGAATCTTGCATTAGAAATCATGTTACATTAAGATTTCATTCTCAGCATGCTCATGTTATCTCCGCGAGGAAAAAGGGGCGCGACAACATGGCGGCTCTGCTGGGGATTATAGGCTTTTACCATTTCGAATTGTTTCGTGAATTTATGCCTTTATTTTAAACACTTGCACCATTTCCCATTCCCATTGCATGTAATTAATTGTTTACTTCGAGTATTTATTTCCAAACGTAACTGACATATCTCTTTGTTTCCTTTTTGTAATTGCTTTAAATCATTATTACCGTTTTTACCGCTTTCTTTAACGTGCAAAATGCGTGACAACTTGTTTTAATACTTATTGCATAAATCATGCTCAACATTCATACTCCACTCGTGCCAAACAAAATACTATAGCAACGCTTGATGAGTGGTTGTTCCCTTCCTATATTATCACCCCTAAATTCGGAAAGGCTTATTAGCGGTAAAACCAGTCGATCAGCGGTGCAGTCAACGGTTTCGTGTCTTTCCCCTTTGAGTTGTCCGCTCAAGGGTACCAGTCTAAAACCCCATAGAAACCTTACTTTGTCGAACTGTTGCATGCATCATGGTCAAACCTAGTCAAAGCTAAAGTGTTGTCCGAGCGATAGCTTTTAAGATAGCCTTATCCAAGTCCACCGGGTTTCCCTGAACCCAAACGGACGCCCTCACGTTCTGTGCATTTATTTGGAGAACTAAATGCTTCCTGCTAACTATTGACGTTAAATAGTCGAGTCTGGTGGGGGTTAAAGGCATAACCTAATTTTTTTGCAGAAAAAATGAGGCACGAAGTCCCCAGATTCGGCATGGTCTCCAACATCCACCCAAAATTGCTGAGTTGGTAGGAGGATCTACACTCTAGCGACAAAGCTATCGTCAGGAAACATTTGGATAATCTACCATCACTTCTGGAAATCCATCCTAACAAAATGATAGTAGAGGTTGCTACCCTGTACTGGGATCGCGAAAGATCTGTGTTGCGCTTTGGGAACATCAAAATGGCACCGTTGATAGAAGAGATAAGGGGGTTGGCTAACCTAGTATGGGAAACTCCGGGGTTGCTGATGCCTGAGAACTGCACAGGCAGAAGTTTCCTCAAAATGATGGGTCTGAAAAAGGACGCGAAATTGGTATGTCTGGAGGATTCGTACATTCCTTTTGATTACTTGTACAAACGATATGGCTACAACAAATCATACCGTACCTACCATGACGAGTTTGTCACCTCTATGGGACACGTCTATTATCGAGTGTTTGTGTTTATGGTCTGATTTTTTGGGATTGATCGTGTTCTCGATAAAGAAATAAAGGATCCATACAAGGCTAGCCATGGAAATTAAGACCGTAATGGAAGGTCTAAATGGGCAATATTCAGCATTGTGCCCATGATCGTTGCAGATATGTACCGGGCTTTAGAAAAATGTCAACAAGGAGCAAAGCATTTCGAAGGTTGCAATCTGTTACTCCAACTCTGGCTTGTAGAACATCTCCAAAAGGGGAATATCGACAGGACATCCACCGCCGAATGTGGGATGACCACATCGCTTTCCATCACCCAAAGCGAATGAACTATATCCCTGACATGTTCGCTCAACCTGAGGACGCCGAAGGATGGGTCGAGCTCTTTGATAACCTAACTGAAGAACAGGTTCAATGGATGTTCGAATGGTTTCTAATGGATGAGTTCATCATTCGATCCCGAGACGCATCATTTCTGGTACTGATTGGTCTAAGGGGACATATCCTTACGTCCCTCTTCGAGTTATGAGGCAGGCAGGAAGGAAACAAGTCATCCCTAGGGTCGAGAAGATGAGCCATCTCCGAGCCGACTTTCAAAATAATGACAGTCCTCACAAGTGCCAAGCTCAGCACCTATGGCACTGCAAGGTTATACTTGAGAAAGACACCATCGAGCCGGACAGGTATCACGCCGGTTATACCCCTTTCTATCTGGGTTGGTTAGAAGAAGATTTGGGTGGTCAGAGAAAGCCAGGGTACGTCCGAGGTCACAGAGTTGTAGATGAAAGGGCTGAAGCACAAGTCAAGTTCAACCAGTTGCATAAAAGGATCCGGGAA
>ML353797.1:31324-139634 GCA_005239505.1 Nicotiana paniculata | reverse complement strand
AATTAACTAAATCCTAAAATCTGTTTAAGATAATTAATTTAGGGTTAATTGACTAAAACAAATCATTTAACCTAAGTTAAGAGAGCTGAGTTGACTAACCTCAATTAAATTTAATTAAACTGATAATTAGTTAACTTAAATCTAGGTAACTAGTATGAAACCAACTCTAGGAACTTAATCAATTAACCTTTAACTATTTAACTCAACCCTAGTTAAGAACATCTAATAGTTAACTAAAGAAGATAACTAGCGTTAACTAACCAAAGTTTAAATAATAACCCAAATGAGTTTAACCCTGATTACCTAATGGTAAATTCAGGGACTCCAAAGGGTACCTTAGGCAATGTAGACTTAGGAAATCATATTTTTAAGGATAAAAGGGTCTTTTATAAAGTAAGAAGGTTCTAGAATAGGGGCATCTGTCCCAAAGATAAGAATGACAGCTGCCCTATGAACTATTTCAGTCTTTTGGGTGAGGAATAGGCCAAGGCATATCCCATCCTTAAGACTCCTATAAATATACCCTCTTTCTAGAGATTCTGGGGTTCCTTTTTTCACTCTCTCTGAGCTGCTGAAAACATCTTAAAGAATATAGAGAAATCAGAGTATTTTCCATTCATAAACAAAAATTTCAAAAAAAAAAGTTATATTAGAAAAACAAAGAAAAATCTGATTTCCCTTGGAATCAAGTTCATAAATGCATGGTCTAGTTCTCAGCTTCTGTTTCTTTTCCTTTAGACTCTGAATTTGTGAGTTTTAAGCATTCTTACTCAAGATTTCTGGATCAATTCTTGCTGGGCTACTGGGTTTTCTTTGGGTTGCTGTTTGCTGTTGCTGAACCCTCTTTCTTTTAGCTGATTATTGTTCATACTTGACCTTTATTTGGTCAAGTCTCTTTGTTGTTTTTTCTCTTAAAAAGGTATGTATCAGCTCATCTCTTCTTAATGAAATTCTTGGACTAGAATCCTCATCTTCTACTCACTGTATAAAACTAGTTGTTCTTGATAAACGAAGTTACTTCTTCTATTTAATGTAGATGTGACAGTGTAGATGTTTATTGGCATGATAATGATTCTGTGAGTGTGATAGGTACTGTCTTGATGTTAGTATTTCTCTTGTTGGTGCATGTTATTTGCTTCAGATTATATGTATATAAGTATAGTTAATACTCATAGTTCTATATTAGGAAACAAGTTGCACTAGGATGTTGAATCTGACCTTCTCTATGGTCAGGTTCTCTCTATAAGAGTGCAGAAATATTCGTTTGATTGAGTCTCTTTAGTCAATAAAGAGATTCAACAAGCAAGTCTCTAGATAGTTTAGGATATTGGCATTAGGGTAGATGAATCTGACTTCTTATTAGTCAAATTCATCCCTTAGTAGTGCACAAATATTAGTATGGTCGGCTGAAGTTTACCTTTTAAAGGGTATAAAATATGTAATTAAGAAAGGCACTAGAGTGAGGAATCTGAACACTTGAATGGTCAGATTCATCCTCTAAAAATAACTAAATAAGAAAAGTTTCTATATAGATTAGAATTATGTTAGTAGCAACACTAGGATAGATGAATCTGACTTTTTAATAGTCAAATTCACCCCTTGGTAGTGCATAAACAGTAGCCTAGGGTGCTGGAAATCACCCTTTACGGATATGAAGTGAGTAATTAAAAGGCTCCTTAGAGAAAAGAATCTGAATCTCTCAATATGATAAGATTTATTCTCATAAAATGCCTAACTGATCAATTCAAGGAATAAGTATGGACTAATGGTCCAAGGTATGAAAAATGACATTCTGGAGTTGAATTTGATTTTTTATGGTCATATTCACGCCAGAGAGTGCATAAATGATTCTGCCATTTAGTATAGTTAAGGATAAGCGTTATCGGGATTAGAATTGACTTCCTCATAGTCAGTTTGGTTCTGATGGTTGCATAACACCTAATTAATTGGGGTGTTCTACATATTACAAAGGAAGGCTCAAATGTATGGCCTTTAAGGAGTTCGAGTCAATAAATCAGTTGAAATTTTTATTTAGTTTTCTTTTCTTCTGAAAAATGTATAGTAATAGTCAAGCTGTAATTCCTCTGTATCTATTTTTCAGCATCATTGTAATGTAATTTAAATTGGACTGTATATTCATTTTTTTTAGACCTTTAGTTTATAATGTTCAAACTGAATAGTGAGGTGATTTTCCCTGAAAATTTGAATCTGTTTCGAAAATATCCCGAAACAAAAATAGGTGTTTAATCAAAAGAAGACTTAGTGTTCGAATCAGTCCCCACGGAACCTTCCATAAACATTTTTATCGGGTTTTCAGAAGCAATTATTTCAAAACTCGGTTGTTTCAATATAATTAGAACTTACTAGATTATTTTTAATTCACCTCGTACCGTGTTAAACTTTCTGAACACCAAAATGAAAAACCTGTTCTCTTAAATTCATATTGATTTACCTTAAAAAAGAAAATTGTTTGCTTTGTCTTTGATAAATTTTGAAAGGTAGAAAAACAGATCCGCTATTTCCGTCAAATTCAGTAGATGTTTATTTAGATGAACCTGTAACAGTAGATATACGAATCCCCTCAATATGCATGAGTTATGAACTGGATCGTATATATGAAATTGAGTAAAATTGTTTAGCTGAATGTGCTTATTCGTGTTTTTTAAATACATGATGGATATTTAAGATTTGTAAATCCGTGATTCTGTTTTCTTTAGGATTTCTTTGAAAACCTGTCATTATTAGCATACTTCTAATTAAATTATATAGCTTCCGTTCTTTCACAATTAGTCATAAATAGGATTGACCAAGAGGGTTAAATAATTAATGGGCTAAAACGTGGCCATAGCCCGAAACATACTGTCTTTTAGGCTAGTGAACATCATTTTAGGCAATCCTCTAGGTATATTGATACCTTTAGTTTGAAAATTGGGTAAAATCAAGTATCATTCCAAAAATTACCATAACCTACACTCGGGAGTGGCAACTCATGCCCCCGACCCTCAACTCTAAACAATTAATAAAAAATGCACATAGTGACTACGGGTGCATTTCATGTGACGTGTTTGCCATGTGTTCAAAAACAACAAGTGCACGCCATTGTGACTTGTCTAAGATAAATTCATAAACGTCCTAATTGATCTTAAAACTAAAATGTTCCTTCAAATAGAAAACATAAAGAATAATCAAACATCGCCTCAAATAGGTACTATAAAACCGTCACGACCATAGTCTTGACTACGTAATCTACACTCGGGTGCGACAACTCATGTCCCCGCATTCAACTTCAAATTATAATAAAAATCACATGTTGTAATTGTGGGTGCATTTCATGTGGTGTAGTTATAATGTGTCCAAAAAAAATAAGTGCACGCCATCGTGACTTGTTTCAAGATAAATCCATAAATACTAAAAGCGGTTACAAATTAAACGGCTAAATGCACAATAGGCTATGTAAATAATCAGATATTTAGGCCAAATATTAATATTTAAGCGACCGTGCTAGAACCACGAAACTCGGGAATGCCTAATACCTTCTCCCGGGTTAACATAATTCCTTACTCGGATTTCTGGTCGCATACAACTTAAAACATAGTCAAAATTTCCTCGGTTTAGGATTTTTAAAATAAAACGGTGTCCCGGAACATCGTTAAAAATCCGGGTGGCGACTCTAAAAAATAATAATAAATTCCAAATCCGAATAATGTCACTTTAATTGGAAAAACTCCCTTATCACCCCTTCATTAATCCGGGGGTGGAAAAAGGAGGTGTGACAGCTCTGGCGACTCTGCTGGGGACCGAACCTAGAATCTCTGGTTCAGGGTTCAAGAATTCGAGCTTGTACGACTGTTATGTTTTGGCTTTCATTATCTGATTTTACGTGTTTAAACCCGATGTGCTAATTTCCGCATTTACCGCTTTGATATTTATCAGAATTGCATATAAACTGTGCCGAAACACCTCTTCTCTCTGAGTCTTCTAAATCATCTGGGAAGTGTGCACTTCGTGTGACTTCTTTTTTGTTAGAGTCATATCCAAATTTTAGAACGAGCTACGGATAAGTTGCAAAGCCGGTGAAGCTTCTGTATTCCCGGTACGCTGCCCCGACCTCGACTCGAGCTGTCCGCTCGGGTAAGCCTGGTCTAGAACAAAACCCCTGGATTCAAACTTAGAATAACAAAACCTCATGTCGGATCCCTAGTAGGAACGCTTATTTGCATCATGCGCATTTGACCTAAGGGACTCAACACAGGGGTTGGGTCCGTCTAGGACAGGTGTACCCGAAATAAAAGACTATCATGATGTATCTTACCTGCTACGTGTGCATTTTGTTTCGGCTTATGTGTTGACCGGCTAAAAAATAAAAACAAACAGAAAAATCAAGAGTGAGGTAGAATAGAAAATTCACCTTGTTTTGAAAATCCCTGTATTTGAAATATCCTGAAACTCTGCCAAAATTTCTGAAAATAAAGAAGGAAAATAATATTCCAAAACAAAGTGAGTAGGTGTATATTTTTAATCAGTCAAGATTTTCCGAACTACGCCTTGTTTAATTCTCACCGGTTTGGGATACGTAGGCAACCCTCATCGGGTTCAACCTTATTTTTCAAAATCAAAAGATATGTTCCTAAATAAAATTAGGTGACGCCATTCTTGCATAAATAGTCAAATTGCCCAAACGGGGCGCCGGAAGGCTATTTTTGCAAAAGTAGCCGCCTGTGGTTTTTTTCCAAATTTTGACCCAACTAGCGAACACAGCCCTAAAAACTTCCCACCCGAAGTATTGAAGGGCCGTATTCGCAAAGATGGTCCATTTTCTTTATTACAAAACTTTTTGCAAAAAATAACACTTTCGCATTCAGTCAAAATTTTTGTGGTTTTTAATCAAAATAAATGTGCAGGATGAATACAGTTGAAAACATTCCCTTTAGGGCCGTCGAGGAAATCCCCTTGGGACTACATATGTGGTGGAGCAACTTCGGGAAGTTAGTAGAAAGTCTGCTGTAAAGTTTTAGGTGGACTCACTGGTCTTCTAAAAATCAAGCCAAGGTTGGACATCTTCGAAGCTCTAGTATCATTTTGGGACCTCGCCCACAACGTATTCCACTTTTCAGACTTTGAGTTGACACCCACGCTAGAGGAAATATCAGGGTATGCTGGTCTCAATGACAATCTTAGAAGTCGGTATCCGGTGGCACCCAGGGAGGTAACCCCCCTTAAGTTCTTGGATATTTTGAACATTAGTCGGGACATCCAAGACCCACACCTATCCGAAGGGTTCTGCACTTTCTATTTTTTGTACAAACGTTATGGAGATCCTCGGGGTTATGAAGTGGACAACATTGGTCTAACTCACAAGAAACAGGCTAAATGGGAAGCCCGCCGGGGGCTAGCTTTCGTGGTAGCATTCCTGGGCACCTTAATCTGCCCAAGGAGTGACGAACTCATAGATATCGGACTGGTGGAGATGGAGGATTTCATGATAAAAAGTTCCAATGGCACCCTTATACCTATGGTTTTAGCTGAGATTTACCGCGCCTTGACGATTTGCCAGTCTGGAGGAAAATTCTTTGAAGGGTGCAATCTGCTCCTACAAATCTGGATGATCGAGCACCTCTGTCACCGCCCAGGCTACATGAACTACGGCTTAACCAGTTTGAATTGTATCGAAGAACATGGTACTCGGGTATAGGGCCACAAATTTCCTGAGGGCACAGAGGCCTGGCACTCACATTTGAGTTCATTGACTACCGGCCGAATCGAGTGGACATTCGGTGGCTCCCTGTTGGCGAGGTTATCAATATGTCTGCTGAGGTGTACTATCTTTTGTTAACGGGTCTGCGAAGCATTCAACCATATGCCCCACATCGGGTCTTATGAAATTTGGGAAGACAACAGGGTGTTCCACATGATGAGGACTTAAGCCAACAAGCCATTGAGTTATGTCCGAGAGCTGCATTTCCTGAAGACAGTGTCCGCCAGATCTGGAACTAGTGCAGATTTTTAGAACCTCAGACTCGGGTAGGAAATTTATCCAAGGGGGAAGTGGAGCCCGCCTACACTTCTTGGTATGGTAGAAGAGGCAGAGACCTCCAAGAACCGAAGCGACTTGCAAAAAGACCTCACGTGCAGCATTTTACTGAGCAGAAATAAGAACACTGGGTTTGGTTAGAGAAGGAAAACAACTACCGGAATACAATAAGTAAACTGGAGGCCCAGATCAGGGAGCTCAAATTTGAAAACAGCTGCAGCCGAAGGGGAAATAAACCGGTTGAACAAAGAAAATGAGGCCCTCCTGGATCAGATCTAGAAAATGAGGATAGCCATTAAAAACCCTGAGAGAAGCAGAGTTGACGAAAGACTTGTCACCAGCCTCAAGAAAAAGTTGTGTAGCTATGGTGATGACCTGGACAAAGCCGAAAAGGATTTGACCCAAGTTCGAGCAAAATTGGAAAAGAATGCAGAAGAAAGAGCAGAATTCGTGCAAAAAATGAAAAGAAAGCGACCAAGAAGTTATGGGCTTAAAAGAAAGGATGGCCACCTTTGAAAACAAAACGGCCAAGTAAGCAAAAACATTTAAGGCAGAAAGGGAACAGTGCTACGCCATGATAGATCAGTTGGAAGACAAATTGCAACAATGGCAAGAGCAGAGTCACGAAGACGCCCAGGTTTTAGAGGCAAGATCCCAGCAGATCAGGCGTCTACTTCAGGAAAAAGGTATCATCAGGCAAAGGGTTCGGGATATAGTCGATTACATTGTCACCAAATGCTAGGAATGCGGAGATATGACTCGGACCACCTTCTTCTCAGCGGTAATGATCTTCATCCACAAGATAATGGATGACCTATGCCGCCTCCAGCAAGATATGGTACGCATGCCCGTGGCAAGGTCGAATGATGCCCCGTTGGTCCCTGGAGCATTGGAAGCACTGATGTACTCTTGATGTTTTCTCGAGTCTGTATTTTGTTCTCCTGTTACAGTCCTGTCTAAGTCCACTGTAGCTTTTACATTTTCAAGAAAAGTATGTGTTGAGTCTGTTATGTAATTTTTAATTTCCAAAAGTGGGCTAAAATTTTTTTTGTAATCGGAAGTATTTTTTTTCCTAATGAATGGAAGTCTTAGAAAAATATTTTTTTCCTTTATATTTATCCCTTGAAATATGTGATGATCTGATTCACGCGGCCCCATGATACATAGGCAATCCACATAGGATCCGATCATAACCTTAAGAAAGGAAACCGAGTAAGTAATAAAAGAGCGAAAAATAATAACAAAAGAAGGAAAAGAGTGATAAAATGACAAAGAAAAGTGAAAAGTTCAAAATCGAGAAATAAAGCCGGGATGAGATACACAATTGTTGCAAAACATATAGAAAGCATTTAATTGTCTAGGTGCATTGCATACCCCAAACGTGCGATTCCCTATGTGATAAATGCTTCAACTTGACGTTTTGTTGGTTCAATCTTAAAAGGTGTTTTTAGGTGGTTGGTTTTGCGGTAACCTGGATTCCCATCCTTACTTCACTAGATCAAAAGAGAGCATAGAAATGACATCCAAAAGTCACTTATCAATCGTCAACTCTTTCGTGGAAGACCTGAATCCAGCCATCCAAACATCTGAGTCAGCCACAGCTAAAGAGAACAGGATTCTGCGTTGCCGCATGCTGGAAATGTGGGACGCATGGTCCAATGGTAGGGAACCACCCAGTACCATCCCGGGTTTTCCAGAGATAATTCCCAGGACAGACGGGACCTCCAACATCCCCATAAGTTACCTAGCCACGCCGTTTAGATATCCAACTATGTCGGCTTACTTTGCCGGAAGGCCTTCTGAGGTTCTCCCCCAGGCCTTGTTTTCCGATGTGTCTTCCAATATATTCACCGCACCACCAATCTCTGCCACGGCTCCACCGACTATCTCTGGGCCAAGCTTTGAGCCACCAGCATTCATATTCCAAACACCGTCCGTCCATCTGGACACCACTCATGTTACTCCCAATTCATACCCCCAACAATCTCAGTGTGAGGTCACTTTGGGACAAGATAAGAAAAGCCTCGAGCACGAAGAAATAGCTCGGAAAATGAAGAGTATGGAGCAGAGCCTCAAGAATATACAGGGGCTGAGCAGGCAGAAAAGCGTCTCCTATGCAGACTTGTGCATGTTCCCACACGTCCACTTGACTCTCGGGTTTAAAACCCCCAAGTTCGAAAAATATGACGGACATGGGGACCCCATAGCTCATCTGAAAAGGTATTGCAACCAGCTCTGGGGAGCAGGTAGGAAAGAGGAACTTCTCATGGCATATTTTGGAGAAAGCTTGACAAGGATTGCATCAGAATGGTAAATGGATCAGGATATATCCCACTGGCACATATGGGATGACCTGGCCCTGGACTTTGTTCGACAATTCGAATACAACGTGGATATCGCTCCATATAGAAACTCTCTATCCAATCTTAAAAATAAATCCTCAAAAAATTTCAGAGAATACACCATTAAGTGGCGTGAGCAGGCTTCCAGGGTCAAACCTCCGATGGATGAGGTCAAAATGGTCAGTGTTTTTCTACAAGCACAGGAAGCTTATTACTTCCAAAATATGATGTCCGCCATGGGCAAACCATTTGCGGAATCAATCAAAATTGGAGAAATGGTTGAGAATGGCCTAAAGACCAGTCATATCCTGAGCCAGTCGGCCATAAGAGTAACCTCCCAAGCCATTCAAAACGGATCCGTGAGCGCAGCCAACAGAAAGAAGAAAGAAGAAGGGTTCATGACGGCTTCCGATGTTAGGAATTCTCGGCAGTACCCAGGTCCATTCTCCAAAACTTCCCAACACTACTATACTTACCAAGATGCAACTTATACTACTTCCCATTTTCCTTATGCGGTGATGAACGCTCAACCTCATACCAGGCCGCAACAACAATACAACCAGAATAGATCTCCACCCCCAAGAAATAACCATTTTCCACCAGCTCCCTATAACACATGCCCTCCTCAAAAAAACTATCCATATAACACCTACCCCCGTGAACCACCGAGAAGACCTGACTTCACTCCCATCGGTGAGTCGTATTCAATCCTTTTCCCAAAGTTAGTACAGATGGGGCTTCTGCAGCCCGTACCCCCGACCAGGCAAAACCCAACATCAGTGTTATACAAGCCAGGGACCAATTGTGCCTACCACTCTGGAGCAGAGGGGCACGACACGGAGGATTGTTGTACCCTCAAACGGGCTGTAGAAAGCCTTATAGAACAAAAGAAGGTGATGTTAAGGGATGAAGAGGCACCCGATGTGACGAACAACCCATTTCCCACTCACAATAATGGGCCCGTCATTGGCATGATTTTCGAAGACTAGGACTTTGATCCATCTTTAAAAGCTATCATCGCCATCGCAAATGTAGAGAAAAAGCCCAAGACAGCACCCAAGCCAACCAAGGAAATAAAGAAGAGTAACCCCGTCCCTCAAGCAACGGGGAAGGCTGAATCCAAGACAAAAAAGGGACCCTCTACAGACATTGTTCTTTACATCCCCAGGGCACCCAGGCATGAACAATGCGTGTTATGTCCTCCTAGGAGATTACAATTCAACAAAGCAATGTTAAACGGCCCAAAAATGTACGTGCCGAAGGGGACGTATGTGGCACGGGGGAAAATAATTTCACCAAAGCTGAATGAGTCTGTGGTTATTAGTCGCGCATCACAAACTTCCATGAATAATACTACTGTCGTCCCCTGGAATTACAACAAGACAGTGGTGACGTACAAAGGAAAAGAAATTACTGGGGAAACGAGTGAGATAAACTCATTAGAGAAATACCTCAACCTGGAAGAGCTGAACAAAAGCAAGAAGAAACGATTTCTGCCTAAGAAGCCGATCAGTGCCGGAGAGGCAGAAGAATTCTTCGAAAATATGAAAACCTCTGAATACGCCATAATTGAGCAGCTCAGAAAGTCCCCCACTCAGGTCTCACTTCTATCCTTGATGATAAGTTCAAACGAGCATAAAAAAATGTTGATCAAAACACTTAATGAAGCATATGTTCCGGCTGAGACCACAGTTGAGCAAATGGAAAGAATGGCAGAACGATTTTTCAAAGTCAACCGGATCTCATTTAGCAAAAATAACTTGCCTCCAGAAGGGGCTACCCACAACAAAGCTCTCCATCTAACTGTTAAATGTGAAGGGTACTATGTGAAAAGAGTTATGGTGGACGGAGGATCTGGGGTTGATATTTGACCTCTCTCGACCCTACAAAGAATGGAGATCGGGATTGAGAGAATTAGGCCCAACAATGTGTGCGTCCGTGCATTTTCGATGGCATCAAGAGAGACATAATCGGGGAGATTGATTTGGTCTTGACAATCGGCCCTATAGATTTTGAAGTGACATTCCAGGTCATAGATATGGATACTTCCTACAATTATATCCTGGGAAGGCCTTGGATCCATGTAGCAGAGGCAGTGCCATCTACTCTCCACCAGATGGTTAAGTTCGAATATGAAGACCAGGAAATTGTGGTCCTTGGAGAGGACGAGCAATCTATTTACAGGGACCCATCAGTCCCATGCTTGGAAGCAAGAGAAGGCATCGAGCACATAGTCTACCAGGCTTTCGAGATTGTGGTTGCGGACCAATATGAGGAAGGAACCCGGTGCCCTCAATCCTTCCTATCAAACGCATCAATTATGGTCGCTAGTGACATGATTAAACATGGGTACACACCTGGAAAATGGCTCGGGGTGTCCTTGCAAGGCATTAAAGAACCTATCACCTTGCCTACCAGTAAGAAGTTCTTCGGTATAGGGTTTCAAGCTACTCCCGGTGATGAACAATGGGTTGACCAACGTAAGAAAGATGGTTGGGTATTGCCTCAGCCAATCCCGCACATCACCGAATCATTCCTCAAGCCAAAATACGTAGAGGAAGAGGAGGAGGCTTTCACGGTTGAAGAAATTGAAGAAATATACAGAGCCATGAAGTAGATGCTGTATGAAACTAACATGGTTCAGCCAAGAGAAGGATCAAGCACCGCAGAGGTGCAATACATGGGCCCAAACACCAAGTTGCAAAACTCGAAGGCTACTCCATTCCCCGTCAGGCAGGAGTCCCGGTAGTTCAGTTTTGCCATCTTTCCTGCACTATAAGTTATTTCAGGGTGTAACTCAAGTGTTTTTAATTTATTGCCTNAGGCGGGAGTCCCGGTAGTTCAGTTTTTGCCATCCTTTCTGCACTATGAGTTATTTCAGGGTGGAACTCAATTGTTTTTAATTTATTGCCTTTTAAATTCCGATGTAAACCCTCCTATGTTCAAATTCAATGAAATGAAATCAAAATTTCATCGTCTATTATTCTTTCTGATTTTTGCTTACTTTTCTTATTTTTCCGTCCTAATAATGCGGCCTTAAAAAACATGACATGCTTGCGGACTTCATGATCTGATCTTAATACGCCGTCTAACCTCGAAATAATGAATCAAGAATCGGAATATGACGAAGAAGAGGATTTTAGGGAAATAAATCGAGAATTGGAACAATTTGAGAATAAGCCTAAGCCAAACTTAAACGAAACAGAACCCGTAAACCTGGGCAATGAAGAGGAGATTCGAGAAACCATGATAAGCTTCCACACGGATAAAAGGACTATGGACGCCTTGATTTAACTCCTATTTGAATTCAAAGACGTGTTTTCTTGGTCCTACGACGACATGCTCGGACTAAGTATGGACTTGTTGGTACACAAATTGCCAACCTACCCCGGTCATCCACCTGTCCAACAAAAGCAGAGGAAATTTAAAACGGACATGAGCGACAAGATCAAAAAAGAGGTCGTTAAGAAACAAAAGGCTGGAGTAATCCGAGTGGTCCAATACACCACTTGGCTGGCCAATGTGGTTCCGGTGCCTAAAAAGGACGGAAAGGCCTGAGTATGTGTCGACTACCGAGATCTGAATAAAGCAAGTCCCAAAGATAATTTTCCACTGCCAAACATACATATCCTAGTTGACAATTGTGCCAAACATGAGGTACAATCTTTCGTCGATTACTATGCCAGATATCACCAGGTGTTGATGGATGAAAAGGATGCAGAAAAGACAACCTTCACTACGCCCTGGGGAACATACTGTTACCGGGTCATGCCATTTGGTTTAAAGAATGCCGAGGCAACTTATATGAGGGCCATGATCACCATATTCCACTACATGATGCATCAGGAGATTGAGGTATACGTGGATGATGTGATCATTAAATCCAGGACCCAAAGTAACCATGTGCAGCATTTGAGGAAATTCTTCGAACGCCTGCGCAAATATGATTGGAATTAAACCCAGCCAAATGCGCTTTCGGAGTTTCGTTCAAAAAATTACTGGGATTTATACTCAGTCGACGGGGCATTGAGTTGGACCCGATAAAGATAAAATCCATTCGGGATCTCCCACCCTCGAGAACCAAGAAGGAAGTCATGAGTCTGCTGGGTAGGTTGAATTACATCAGCAGGTTCATCACTCAGTTGACATCCACATGCGATCCTATATTCAAATTGTTGAAAAAATATGCAGCCATCAAATGGACAGATGAGTGCCAGGACGCTTTCGACAAGATAAAAGAATAACTGTCAAATCCTCTAGTGTTAGTCCCACCAGAACCGGGGAGACCTTTGTTCCTATACCTGACAGTGCTAGAAAATTCCTTTGGGTGTGTTCTCGGACAACACGATGCAACCGGGAAGAAAGAGCAGGCCATATATTACTTAAGCAAGAAGTTCACAAGCTACGAGGCCAAGTATTCTCAGTTGGAAAGGACTTGCTGCGCTCTAACTTGGGTTGCTCAGAAGCTCCGAAATTATTTATTGGATTATACCACCTACCTCATCACGAGGCTGGATCCTTTGAAGTACATATTCCAAAAGCCAATGCCCACTGGGAGATTAGCAAAATGAAAATTCTTGCTCACAGAATTCGATATTGCCTATTTCACTCGCACAACTATGAAAGCTCAAGCATTGGCCAATCATCTAGCTGAAAATCCGGTTGATGATGAATACCAACCCTTGAGATTTTATTTTCCGGATGAAGAAATCAATTTCGTCGACGTAATCTCGGAAGACGATGACACTTGGAGAATTTTCATCGACGGAGCAGCCAATGAGAGAGGTTTTGGGGTAGGGGATATCTTGATTTCACCCACAGGACAACACTACCCTGCCACGGCCCGCCTCCTTTTCTTTTGCACAAACAATACTGCTGAATATGAAGCCTGTATAATGGACATGAACATGGCCATTGACATGGATGTAGAAGAGTTATTGATCATGGGGGACTCCGATTTGATCAATAAGCAGGCTCAGGGAGAGTGGGAAACTCGAGATGTTAAGCTCCTTCCCTACAGACAACATGTGGAGAATCTTAGTAAGCGATTCAAAGCTGTCGAGTTCAGGTATATTTCTCGGTGCCACAATGAGTTAGTCGATGCAATGGCCACCTTAGTTGCAATGCTTCCCTATCCGGGTAATGTTCACATAGACCCATTGGAGATCCAAATAAAGGAAAGACATGGTTATTGCAACACGGTCGAAGTAGAACCCGATGTCCAACCATGGNGTATGCGGTCCCCACATGAATGGGTACGTCCTCGCAAAGAAAATCTTGCGGGCTGGATATTATTGGATGACCATGGAGAAAGATTGCTTTGGCTTCGTCCGGAAGTGCCATAAATGTCAAATACATGGCGACTTAATCCATGCACCACCATCATAAATGCATCCTATGTCAGCACCCTGGCCGTTTGTTGCCTGGGGAATGGATGTCATTGGACCAATCGAGCCAAGGGCCTCAAACGGGCACATATTCATTTTGGTTGCTATCGACTATTTCACAAAATGGGTCGGGGCCGTCACGTTCAAAGCTGTCACTAAGAAAGCGGTGGTGGATTTCATGCATGCTAATATCATCTGTCGTTTTGGTATCCCAAAAACTATCATTATAGACAATGCAACGAATCTAAATAGTAACTTGATGAGGGAGGTATGTGAACAGTTCCAGATAACACACCGCAACTCGACCCCTTACCGGCCCAAAGCTAATGGCGCCATTGAAGCAGCAAACAAAAACATCAAGAAAATTCTCAGGAAAATGATTCAAACATCCAGGCAATGGCATGAAAAGCTGCCTTTTGCATTGTTGGGATATCGCACGACCGCACATCGGTTGGAGCTACCCCTTACCTATTGGTTTATGGCACTGAAGCCGTAATACCCGCAGAAATCGAAATTCCTTCCCTTCGGATTATTGTCGAAGTAGAAATCGAGGACCATGAGTGGGTCAGGACCCGATTGGATCAATTAACTTTGATTGATGAGAAAAGAATGGCCGTAGTGTTCCATAGACAATTATACCAGCAAAGAATGGCCCGCGCTTACAACAAGAAAGTGCGACCTAGGAACTTCGAAGTGGGGAAACTTGTTTTAAGACGTATCCTCCCGCACCACGAAGAAGCGAAAGGAAAATTCGCCCCAAACTGGAAAGGTCCATACATCATAAGGAAATTGCTACCAAAAGGAGCGTTATACCTAGGGGACATCGAAGGAAATGACCCTGAAACGGCTGTCAATGCAGATGTTGTCAAAAGGTACTACGTTTGATCCTCCGTGTAATATTAAATGTTCTCCGACTGATTTGACGAAGGCTTTTATTCTCGCTACCCAATCACCATTAACCCTTTTGCAAACCCTTTGAGCCGGTTACTCTTCTTTGATTACCCTCTTTGGAACCCGAAAGTGTTATTGAAAAAAAAATCAATCAAAATAAAAACAAAAACAAAAGTTCCCTAAACTACGTTCGACTTGATTTCGAAAGGATATGTAGGCAGCCTCTCCCTGGGTTTCAGTCACACCAAAATAAAAATCCATATTTCCTCAAGAGTTTAAGCTGGGGCAAGTGTTAAGATTCGGCGATGTGTCTCCTGAAAGGTTCCAAAGTTGTAATTCAACACATTCTTTTCACCAAAAACCCTGTTCAAGTCCTTCCGATTAATCGGCAAAGATGTCCAAAATTGGAGGATACAATTGTTTGGATCCAAATACAAGCAAATGAGAGAAATTAAAATGAGAGAGTCTCATTGGTTAAAACCCACACGGGCACCGTGAGGCGACGGTAAGCAGAGAAATTAAAAATGAGAGAGTCTTGTTAGTGAAAACTCGCGAAGAGCACTACAAGGCGATGGTGAGAAGAGAAATGAGAGAGTTTAGCTAGTGAAAACCCGCAAAGGGCGCCACTGATCGAAAAGGATAATGGGGCACTGACATGGACGCAGTCCGGGGCAAGGTTTCTCAATCTCGAGGTAATAGTTGTGATGAATTTCTGAGAGTCGGGCGGTTTACACGGATCAGGCATCCAGTACAAAGGGCACGTCATGTTCATTAAAGTCCGTATGCACTCCAGATAAGTCCTTCTTTCCTCTCCTCGAAAGGGACACCTCTTGTTCAAATTCATTGTCCATTATGTCGTTTGTTTTTCTTTTGAATCCCTTTCGGTCTAACTCTGTCCCGAAACTAAGGCAAAGAAAGGATGGCAAGACTGATTTACAGGGCTCTCATTTGACACGGGTTAATATGCAAAGGGCACCAAGCCTCACCAAGGGCATCAAGTCAATCCCGACTAGCCACAATGGCTGATGCTGTAAACACAACTCTTGAAAGGAGAAGATCAAATCAAAATGCCTATGAAGGCAATTGAAGTGAAAGGTTAATTCCATGTGGCTAACCCTCTCGGCAAAAGTCAGAAAAGCCAAGGCGTTCTAGGTACTTTAAATTAAAGACGGGGAAAAACATAAATGGAAGTCCGATAAAGGCGAAATAAAGTTGGAAAGGTTAAGTCCCACACGACTAACTGTCGCAGCAGAATTTAAGGGGCCAGAACTTCCCCCTGATACTCTGGAAACCCAAAAGAAAAAGCAAGTGAAAGGACTACAAAGGAAAAATAAAATGTTGGGTCCCACATGACCGATCGCCATGGTAAAATTTGGAAAGCCAAGGTCCCCGGGATTAGAGATGAAACCCAATCCCCAGCAAACAAGCAAGCAAGTGGATGAGATCTTCATCAAAAGAACTGAGATCAAGCAGTTGAAAATCAAGGCCGCAAAACCAACCACCGTGTCAAACTAACGAATTGTTCTTTGTTTGAAAATCTGAAACAGGTGCAACTCAAAAGCAACCGTACAGCAAGCAGGTGCAACCAAAAGAAATTGCGTAAGGACTAGAAGGAGCTCTGCAGCATTGACTCCAAAAAGGGAAGTTTTATCCTAAAAGTCCTTTCCCGCATGCATGAAAAGAGAATAAAAATAAAAATAAAAGAGAAAAAAGAAAAGAAAAAGAAAAAGAAGAAATGAAGTTGAAAATGATGCAACCCTAAAAACATAGGGTCTCCACTCCCTAGTCACTTTTCCAACCTAGGATATTCCATTCCTTAGTTGATGCCAACATAGAGTTTCCACTCCCCAGCATACACTAGCATAACCTAGTGTTCCCCAGGCAACAATAACCTGTTGACCTTTCAAGACACCAACATTAACCTGGTGATCTTTTCTTCTCCAGACACTGGCACAACCCAGTGATCTCCTTTTTCCCAGGCAACATCATAACCTGTTGACCTTTCCAGACACCGGCATAACCTGGTGATCTTCCTGACAACAACATAACCTGTTGATCATTTTCAGACACTGGCATAACCTAATGATCTCTTCTTCCAAGAAATAGCATAACCTGTTGACCTTTCCAGACACCGACATAACCTGGTGATCTTTCTGATAACGGCATAACCTGTTGATCATTTCTAGACACTGGCATAACCGAGTGACCTTTTCTTCTAGGCAACAACATAAACTGTTGACCTTCCCAGACACCAGCATAACCTGGTGATCTTTTCCTTTCCAGACACCGGCATAACCTGGTGATCTTCCTGACAACATCATAACCTGTTGACCTTTCCAGATACCAGCATAACCTGGTGATCTCTTCTTCTCCAGACACTAGCATAACCCAGTGATCTCTTTTCCCAGGCAACAACATAACCTGTTGACCTTTCCAAACATCAGCATAACCTGGTGATCTCTTTCTTGACAACGGCATAACCCGTTGATCCTCCCCCCATACACCGGCATAACTCAGTGATCTTTTCTTGACGTCATCATAACCTGTCGATCTTTTCCAACATAAGGTCTCCAATCCCTAGTTGATTTTACTTTTTAGGCATAGGGTGTCCACTCTCTAGTCTACAATAACTCCGGGTACACCATTCCCGGTGTTTCATTACTTCCAGTACTGGAGTAGCATAGATTTCGTTACAATAACTCACAAAATTTTCCTAGTAAAAACTGGGGCATAAAATTTCATTCGTTTGTTTGATTTTTGTGCTGATTACGTTTCTAGGACATTGGAACTCGAGATGACCAAAACAAGAAGTTTCGATCCAAAATAACAAAATAAAAGAGGAAAGAGAAGATTGAATCCAAAAGTGCACAAACGGAGAAGAAGTGGACTATTCAAGTCGAGATTGAAGTCATCCGTCCAGTATATCCTGCTTTGATCCGAGGGACGATAAGAATAAACCAGCACCCGCGACTAACAAGCATCGAGATCCAGGTCAGAGTCAGCAAAAGATCAAGACTCAAGACCAAGTCTTAGATAGGAATCTTGTAATTTAGCAGCTGGTAGGTTTACTTAGTCCTTCATTTTGTACTTGGGTGTAATAAGGAGATCAACAACAGTAACAACAGCAACCGCAGTGAAACCAAAGTTACTCGGTAGTCCCAGCTACCAAAACCTCCAGAACTATATTGACCTGATTCCTTTATAGTCAAGGATATGTAGGCAACCTTTGAAGTAGGGATCGGTCAAACTTTTCAAAAACGCTTCACAATGGAACATATGAATGGATAAAAGTCGTTTATTGCTGCTCACTTTGTCTTTGCCCGAAAACTCTTCGCTTAATAGGTTATGTCTATAAGTGTAGTTTGATTGCTCGAGGACGAGCAATGTTAAAGTGCGGGGTATTGATGTGGAGCTATAATTCCATAGTTTCGTACATAATTTTCCTTGTATTTTACATGCTTTAATGATAAATTACACTTTATTTGCGCGTAATAGAGACTATTTTTTGTGTAGGTGAATTGGAGATGAAAGTGAAACAATAGGGATACTTAAATGTTGAAAGTGTGCATGAGAATAGTGAAAAGGAGAGGCCAAGAAAAATCCAGCTGAACCAGGCTTTAGCCTGGCGAGGCCAACCAAAGGCTAGGCTGAACCAGGCTTTAGCCTGGCTAGGCCAGCCAAAGGCCAGTCCAGTCCAAGTTTTGAAGATTTTATTTGTTTCCCGGCTTGACTAGGATTTGACCTACACGTTTAGGTCTTTTCCTACACATATAAATAGACCCAAAAATGCCACTTTTAAGGGAGTTTAGGCAACCGGAGGCAAGGATATCACGTGGATAACTTTTGGAGAAAAGCATAGAGTTCTTCATCCCTTTTTCTTTTTCTTTGTAATTTGTTTATGCAAAATACTTGGAAAATTGTTACTACGAACATGAGTGGCTAAGCACTCCAGTTCTGAAGTAGTGATTTAGCCATGAATATTGTTGTTTAACATTAGCTTAACCTTGATTACAATTTACTAATATATGGTTGTTTCTTCAATTCTGTGATTAATTGCTTAATTGTCTGGCCAGCAGTTAGATTCTATTTACTATCTATGTTATGCTTGGGAAATCCGTGTACAAATTAGAGAAGAATTGAAGAGAGCATGATCTTAACTTTTAGGGAGAGCGGATTTGTGGTTAGGATAGAAATATACATAGTCACCGTTCTTAATTAAATATCATAATCTTAATGCATTCTTAATAGATTGATTTCATAGGAATATAAGCGTTAAACTATTTTTAATAGATGAGTAGTACTTCGGGAGAAGGCTATGAGAGCGATTAATTAGCAACTATGAGTGAATTGTATGAAAGGGAGAGTTAACTAGAACACAATAGGATTAGTGAATCGATCACAACTTTGGAATACTTGTCTCTATTGAATACATAACAATCATTTTACTGTTTGGTAATTTAGTTATTACTTAGAATTATAATTTAGTATAATCACATTCTTAACTTGATTTTGGCTTTTGACTGAATAACAATCTTGGTGATTTTAGTGGATAGTTGATACAAGTCTCTGTGAGTTCGACACGTGACTTATCATTTTATTACTTGTACGACCACGTATACTTGTGTGTGCGTTGGTGAGAAACAATAAGCAAACTAGAGCGGATCAAATGAAAACTCTAACCCAAATTGATTAAGTAAAAAATGACGTAGAGTTAAGATAAGTGCAGCATGACCAAGTTCACTAACGTTATTAAATATACCTCTATTTGTAAGTTGGTCGTAACTGCAAGCTGAGATCCCTTTCAAGCATTGGAATTTCAAACTTGAAAAGGTCACTGGAAGTAAAAATGTAGAAGCAATCCATAATGGAGGCTTCTCTACAATTGCAGGAACATATTGCAGTATTTCTTTTCCAGTGGTAACAATCTCCTATTCCGTATTCTTGTCTTCATTTGCAATAGCAATAGCAATAGCATAGCATCACTGGGAGCGACAGGATACACATGTTTACTAGGGAATTGTGCCTCAATAGCATCAGTTGTCAGTGTACACTCCCTGTGTGCTTCTAGAATAGCATCTTTAGACCAATCCGATAATTCATAGAACAGCTTATGCGCATCATTAACTATTCCCTCTGTCTCATATTATATGTCGTGTTTCTCTTTTACACGCTCCTTAAAAAATATTAATTAGAAAATGAATTGGACTATTCTATCCTTATTTATGTCTTAAGTAATATGTCTTCGTTGAATATTTGTTCTATTTATGTGTTATTTTCATCTTCAAGAACAACTATTATTAAGAGTAAAAAGAAAAAAAACAATCAATTTTATCTTGAACTTCTAAAACGACAAATAATTTGAGACAACTATTCTTAGTAACCACGAATGTTAATATGAGACAGAGGGAATATGACTAAGAGCATGTCTGGAAAGCCACCTACGAATTGGATTTGGGTGAAATTGGGTGTAAGTACATAGTTTGGCGTGTTTTTCAGGCGAAGCAATTACTTGGTTAGGATGAGATTGGATTAATTAGAGAGGTGTAATTACACTCTCCAATTTTCAAGGGGAGGTGAGAATTAGTGGTAATTATACTGTGTTATTACAAGATTAATTTTTAAGTTCTTTTCTTTTTGTTTTTATTTTAATTTATTTTATTTATAACTTTTTATTATTTCCATTATTTTAATTTCTTTATTATTATTATTATTATTATTTTACATTTTAATTTTAAAAATATTTTTCTTTGTACATTATTTATCTTTTATTTCTCTACCTTTACTTCTTGTGATTTCATGTACTTGTTTATATATTTTATTTCTTATTTTGTTTTATTTTCTTCATTTAGTGTAACTACGTTATTATTCTAAGTTTTAAAACTACACCTAATACTAAAAATAATGAGTCATTAAGAAACTTGGCGTATAATGAGTGATGGCATTATAGTAAAATTTTTGTCACGACCCAAAACTTAGCTTGTCGTGGTGGCGCCTAGCGTGGTACTATGGAAGCCGACACCTCAAAAAATTTCCAACATTTTTTAAATGAAAATGAAATAACACAGGTTTAAATAATTAAAGCTCTCATAACTGGATCATAAGTCAAAACTTAATACGTAAGCTCCCAAAACCAGGGTGTCACTAAGCGTCTATACAATACAAGTCTGAATATACTGTCTATGAAAAGTTGAAACTAAATACATAAAGCTGAAAGATCGGGAGGGAGAGTCAAGGTCTGTGAACGCCGGGCAGCTACCTCAAAATCTCCAAATGATCCTCAGATAATCAACACCCACCGTGTCCGGTAACACCTAGATTTGCACATGAAGTGTAGAGAGTAGTGTGAGTACAACCAACTCAGTACGTAAAAAGACTGACTATTGGACTGAAAGTAGTGACGAGCATCAAGGAGACAATTAGATTGCAGAAAATACAATACAGGAAAATAGGCATGCTTTCAAGTTCGACATTTGAGGCCAAAAACAGTTAATTCATGTTAAGTTCAATTGAAACCGGATATAGTATCTCTCAGAAACTAAATGATAGTGATATATGTCAACTGAAGTACGCAGTAACAAAATCAAGTGTGTATTCTCAGAGTAACATTCACTCAGTCCTCCCATCCACTCAAACCTCTCAATTACTCATTCCTCACAGTCACTTGGCACTCGCGCTCGACACTCGCACCCGCACTCAGTAGGTACCTGCGCTCACTGGGGGTGCGAAGACTCTGGAGGGGCTCTTTCAGCCAAAGCGTTATAATAAGCCAATCATGGCATTAATAAATAAAACATACTGCAGCGTGCAGCTCGATTCCATAAATATCCTCACAATCAGTCCCTCGACCTCACTCAGTCATCAATCTCTCCAGTCTCTCAGGATCTCAATAATCATGATAATCAGCCCAAACAACAATGATATAATGTATCAATAAGGAACATGTCACGACCCAAAATCCACTATAGGTCGTGATGGCGCCTAACACCACCGTCGGGTAATCCAACGGTGATTGATCAACTTAATTACTCATTTTTATTAGTTGAAACCATAATTTCCATTAATTAAATAGTATAAAATGAATGTTTAAGGGTGAAATGATAATAATTACGTGAACTACCATACTAAACATCTAGTAGGAACCTCCAAAATCCGTTGTCATAAGTGCATGAGCATCAACTAGGAA
Source organism: Nicotiana paniculata (assembly GCA_005239505.1). Classification (NCBI taxonomy): domain Eukaryota; kingdom Viridiplantae; phylum Streptophyta; class Magnoliopsida; order Solanales; family Solanaceae; genus Nicotiana; species Nicotiana paniculata. Next base: position 117,800 of record ML353797.1, on the reverse strand, counting down.
ATATAATAAAATACAACATATGTGTGGAATACAAGTTAGACAGGAGGATATAAATAACGCTGATGGAGACTCTGTATGTTGCGGATCGTAATATAAAATGCAGCTCACCATAAGTCCTCGCAATAGCTGCAGAAGTGTAGTATGAGTACGTAAATCAACGCGAACCTAGTAAGTATCTAGCCTATCCTCCGAGAAGTAGTGACGAGGGGTCGACATCTACACTTATTAGTGGTCCAATAAATCATGTATATTAAGAAGTAAACAAGTATGAGGAAGAGTAAATAAATTGTGTAAACAAAAATAAATACAAGATACAATCCTCCTCTGAACAGAAAACTCAAGTTCTCAATTAGCAGCTACCTCCTAAACCAGAGTATATATAAGATGTCCACCAACCAAGATGTATGTCGTTCGACCCGACCTTAGACTCTTTCTTCCCGACCTATTTGACTCTCTGGCCGTAGTTATTTAGGTGGTATTTTGAGATCGAATTCCTCCCAGGAACAAACGAAACAAAGATATGAACTGGATAAATAGAAATGGAAAAGAGATGTTTCTATTTCATCCAAATTAGAAGCTTTTTCTACATCCATATGATCTACTAAAGTAGATCGGTATTGACCCTATAATAAAAGCAGATCTTGGTTCATGGAGTCCCAAGAAGGTAAGAACTCCAACCTGTCCGATGCTTCTTCGACCAAATTTGGATGTCATGGGACTTTCTCACAACTTCGTTCCTTGCGTTTTTTCCATCTTTAGCAGTTCCGTATTAATCGGTTTCATTCCGATCGATCAGTCGATATGGTTAGCTTGGGCGCTAATGGTAAACCTCCCTAACTCAGAAAGGCCCAGACTGCGCTGAGGAAAGAATGGCACTTTACAAATAAGAAGAGGGCAATGAGAGCAGAGAAAGAAAGCTAGGAACCCTATCAACCATTAGTTCCTGGGGTTGGGAATCTATTAGTGGAGGAGGGGAAATTCTATATAATAATAAATGTATAAAGATGTTCATAACTCAAATTAGGAAAAAAAACACGGATACGCTAATTTCTTATCAAATTTTACGCACAACGCTGCAAAGGAGAACTGGCCGATCCATAAGAGTGTTTTATAGAAATGCCGAGGCGAACGACCCGATCCCATCATAATGTGTGCAGCGCCAAGGGTCGAATGACACGAACCATAGATGCATCTATTATACTGTCGAGGCAAATGGCCCGCTCCCATAAGAGTGTGGTACATAATCTTGCCAAGGTGAACAACCCGATCCTATTAGAATAAGAAGCTTTAACGGATCCCTGACCCCACTATATTGTGTTAGTTATGAATTTTAAGGAAAACCGTGCGATGAATAGGCACAATGCAAGAGAAATTCATAAGGAAGGCACAAATTATTCCATGGATTATTAAGTAGCTCATCATATCTCTACAATAGCGAGTCTATGACCCTATGGATTTCTAGTCTCAAGTCGTAACGCGAAATAAAGGAATTAAACGAGCAAAGATAACTCAAATAGTACAATTGTAGCATGTTGTGAACCTAAGTCTACACGTACATAATCAGGAATTCTAGCATACACACGGACACTCGTCACCTCATACGTGCGTAGCTCCCACAACAAGTAGCACATAAGAATATAACACCTACGGGGTAATTTCCCCCTCACAGGGTTAGACAAGAGACTTACCTCGCTCTGAAGTTCCATAACTGGCTCCAACGGTCCACATGCTCGGATTCCAAAAATTATTGAAGATAAATATTTACCATAACTCATATGGTCTATATCCACAAAATCATTTAATTTCGTCTATGAATCGACCCTCAAATCAAGTATTCACCGTTTCTCAACTTTGGGGCTCAAAATCCCAATTTCTATAATTCAAACACAAATAATAATAATAACCAACAGAAATAATAATTTAGAAACATCAAAATAAAGGTCAGATATTTACCCCCTTGTTGAGACGAGAACAACACTATGAAAATCATCTCAAATGGAGCTCTAGAACTCAGGATATGCCCAAAATACTAAACTTCTCGGTTTAAAACACTGTCTAGACGATTTTTCTTCATCGACTTCATAGGAGACCTTGGCGTTCGTGAAGAGCAATTTTTTGCGTTGACCAGTCAACCCAGTAATCCTTCTTCGCGTTTGTGGAACCTCTCTCGCGTTAACAAAGCTTCACACTAGAAAGCAACAGTTTTGTCTGACACGAAAATGGATATAACTCTCTCATACGACATCGGAATTCGACGATTCTTGTTGCTATGGCTCCGTAATTATGATTCAGATAAAAAATTTTAATCTATTCAAAAATAAAAGGTAGTTTTATCAATATAGTTCCCTTTATTCCCAAAGAAACGACGTTGAAACATCAAATAAGAGTGCGACACCATCCAAACACATCTGAGGCCCCCAGGACCCCGTCGTATCACACAAACCAGTCCCAAAACATAACACGAACCTACGTGATGCCTCAAATCACTGCAAACAAAATCAAAACCATGAATCGACGATCGAAATCGTCTTTAAAATTTCAAACATTCAAACTTCGACGAACATGTCCGATTCATATTTAAACATTCCGAAATGACGCCAAACTTTGCAAGCAAGTCACAAATCATGATAAATACCTATTCCAATGCTCGAAACCTCAAACAGACATCGATAACATCAAAATCTTCTTAAAACCAAACTTATGAAATTCTAAAACCTTCAAAATGCCAACTTTCCATAATAAGCGCTGAAATGCTCCCGGACCACCTGATATTCTACCTGGACACACGCCCAAGTCCAAAACCATCATACGAACATATTGGAACTTTCAAATCCTGATCCCGAGGTCATTTACTCAAAAGTCAAACCTTAGTTAATTCTCCCAACTTAAAGCTTCCGAAATTTGAATTTTCCATCTGTATCAACTCTAAACTTCCCAAAATTCGATTCCGACTATGCGCACAAGTCATAAAACATGAAGTGAAACTATTGAAGGCCTCAAACCGCCGAGTGAGGCGCTAGATATCAAAACAACTGGTCCAGTCATTACATTCTCCCCCACTTAAAGATACGTTCATCCTCGAACGTGCCAATGACTGTTCCAGAGTTGTTCAAAATAATTGTTTAATAACTCGTGCACCTGCCCGTGCCACCACAATCCATGTGAGCACATTATCTCGATTCAGACTGAAGTTCCTCCCTATAACCTTAGCTAACAAGCCTTAGAACCAAATTCCAACACCCAGAATTCTCCATGAGACCCGATTCTAACATACGAACGCTGCATCAATCCCTATACACCATACCAAAACCTGATCATGCACCTATGTTGAAATCACACCATGCACCAAATAAGTGTTCTGCCCATAATAACATCCTCCGACCACAATAGCTGAAATTCCACGAATCTGATGTCTGCAATACACCTGATGACACATATAAGCCTTGTTCCAACTCTCGCAATGTTGCCACGACGAAAGAGATGCATTGCCAAATAAATAAATCATGGGGGTCTCTCCACCTGAGAAGAATCATGACCTCATTTTGAACTGAATAAGGATATTTTCTCTTTAATATACCCTACATAAATCTTTTCGCAATGACCTCAAGTCCAATAACCTCGTCTCACCCCGTACAAGCTGCTCGGGCAATAAGCCACCTCACAAAGTGTCTAAATCTCATACAACACCATCAAAGATCCAACAAGATACAACTCGAATATGATACATAAGGAAGAACAAACTCTGGAAAAGAACTACCCAGCCCTTGTAACAAATAAAACAATCGAAAAGATGCTATGAACCTTTCTTAGAGAATGAGAAACAAAATACACAAAAATAAGTAAAGGGAACCGTACTTAACATCCTACTGTTGCAGCGTGAAACCCAATCCAAGCATGACATTGTTGCAGCATGCAACCCGATCCAAACATGATATCGTTACAGCGTGCAACCCGACCCAAACAACATATTCGTGGCGGCGTGCCACCTAATCCACACATAACAATAAATAATGAAGTGCCCATCGAGCCATAATGCTTATTCCTACAAAATACCCGAATATCGACAAAAGCGCGCCAAGTGTAAAAATACAACCCTGGGGAGATGAATAGCGCCATACACTACAAAACCCAAGCAAAACTAAGGTGCTATAAATTACCTGCATCTCGAGAGCCATATTGCTAATATAACACCACAAGCTACAGGGGATCACAACACATCTGCGAATAATCAAGCCGTTACATAGCCCACATGGAACAATAGAGTATTATATGGAATAGCTGACGACGGGAATAACATCCAACGCTTGAAGACTCCTCCACAATCCTATGTCGAACGAACACGTCCAACCTAATGTAGAGCACACATGCACATTAGACCCACCAACGAACCCCAATCCAATTACTATAATCCCATAGAGGACAAATAACCTTTGAAGGATCCACAAGCCCCATTCATGACACACATGAGCAGTCATCCCAATCTGGAGCAAACTCCCACAATTCACAACCAAAGGAATAGAGCGCCTTCCAAGCATAAACTCTCATATTAATGGTAGTAACCATAATCTCCATGCTTGGTTTCAATCTTTAACAATCAAGTGACTAATATGTCACACTTATACATTTTTCCGTGGGATACACTACCACGACCTTCTGCACCAGGTACCAAATTTTGCACCTCCACACTACCAACCGTACTAATTTTGTAAAGCCAACCAAGAGTCTGCAAATCAACACATTAAGCCTCTTACACAGGGCACTGTTGTCAGGTTACACTAACGAAAATGCCAGCTTACTCTTAACATCTGAATTCTTCCCTGCTCATCCGAGCTCGTGACATTCTTGTCAATACCGAACCACAACCCTGATCCTCAACTTTCAATTCCCATGACGCTCACTGCACCTATCGCGCCACTACGTGAGAGTACAAGAATTCATCATAACCCCTGAACTACTAGTAGAATAAACACTTCATTGGCTAGAATCCCTTTCACTCAACTCGTTTCGGAAGAACCATTTCAACACGCAACTAAATTCCCCTAACCTTGTTGGCCCAAAACGGTAGCATGGTCTTCTATTTATTGAGTAATTATCCACCCGTAGTCATCAGTAGAAAATACAAACCTCGAGTCGTAGTCTAAACTGTCATAACTCTTCCGGGATCCATTTACACATAACAAGGACATTAGAATCAAATACCTCCTAAATAAATTGAATTATGGTGGCTGTCAAGCCCACACGTACAACCACCAACCCCCTGTATAACTTAACATGACAAAGGAGCTGATCATTATCACAATTATGCTGATTCAAACCAATACCAACCGACCCAACTTCCTCTAATTTACTCTTGACCTGCCTTAAAAATAATAATAACTCCATTCAAAAACATAACGAGACTCGATCAACAGTAATCTCGAGTGACCCAAATCAGGAGATCACATTGTCTCAAAACACACTGCAAAAACTCGATCCTTAACCACACAACAAACCTAAAATCCTTAGACACCACACTTACATCCTTAAACCCATTAGAACCATTATTGGGAGTCACACACTCTGACATGATCCCGAGTATAATCCATCCAACGCCCTGTTAGAACATGAACACTTCTAAAGAAGCAACCACATGAATTCTTTTCCTTGCACATATCCACAAGAAGCATAAACTCTAAGTCTTCCCAAAACCTGCATATGATTTGATAAGGCGAAATATAGCACATATTCATCAAGTTCTTTGCTCGAATTACCCCTGATATTTGTCACGCCCCCTTTTCCTCACGAAATCGAGTTTCAACATTTATTTGGGACAACTCCCTTCCTTTTGGGAAATAGGGTATGGAAATTAAAGAGTCGCCACCTAATGGATTTAAGGTGCGTTAAGGCACCTAATGGAAATACCTCATGAAACCAGTCTACAATACTAGAGATTGGGTGAGGGATTGAAATTACCTTGAGGGGAAGGTATTAGGCACCCCTCGAGGTCCACAACGGTGGGTCCCGACCAAACTTACTTGGTGAATTAGTCATTTAACAGATAAGCAGTTTAAGCACACATATGTAAATAAGATAAAAGAAGTTTAATAGGTAAGCAGTCTAAGCACACATATTTAAAAAAGTAAGGAAGTCCTAAGTTATTAGCCTATAGGATCACATCTGTACATGGCCCGGTAATCCTTCCTCAACTAGAGGAGTTACACGTGACATTAACGCACAGGTCATCATATCCTTTTACTACTTGATTACCCTTCCCTTAGCGATTGTATAAGCGGATTTAATTAAACGAACTCTAAGCGTGCATTACCCGTCCCTTCCTTGTGGTCCCGGAGGTGCTAAAACCTCTATTTTTAGGCAGTTCTAGACTCTCCTAAAGTGTTTAAAAAGGAAAGTCTAAGCAACAACAAAAAACAAACAGGACTGTCAAGTAAGACAACAATTAAGGGCTCATATTTGCCTCCGCAAATAAACAGGTAATTAGCACGTCTCAAACATCAAGATTTCAGATGTTTCAGAAAAGATCCTAGAACATGATATCTAGGTGAGAATGACAAACAGAGAATGTGAAAATTTATGTTAAGGCGAAGCGGTAAAGACCTAATCAATTTGCCTACTGATTGTTTTTAGAACCTGTTGAATCTGGGCAGTCACAAATAATTAAACAAATCATAGTTTTACAATTTGCAAGATTTCAATTATCCTACGGGCTTGCCTATGCGTTGAAATTGCTTTTAAACATTCTTATAGACAGGACGGTTATTGACTTAGGTGATGTAGACATGATTTAAGCGAATACAAACACAGTCCTAAAGCAGGATTTCTAATGCACACAGAGGCTTTTATTATGCAGAATTACAGCAGTAACTTAATAACAGGATTTCTAGGCGATCATGATTATACAAAATTCCGTAACAAGAGAGGTAATGAGCCTATAACACATTGCCTAGTATGCCAAGTGATCTAATAACATGGTAAACATGATATAAACCTAAAGCATGATTGTTAATGCGAATAACGTAATATGAGCCTAAAGCATGATTTCTAATGCAAGTAAATACAATGTAGACCTAAAGGCAGGATTTCCAATGCAAGTAAACACAATATAAACCTAAAGCATGATTTCTACCCGGTTTCCCTACAAAAATCCATAATGAATCCCTCCCCTTTACTAATTTCCCAAATATCTGTTTACAAAGGTTATTATTACAGATCATGAAAGAATAAGTGATAAATATAAGCTATGCTATAGGGAGCCTGAGATAGGCCCAAAGTGAACATGGAAATACAAGGCTTTCAAAACAGTCCAGGATGCCGAAGTCTCATAGCAATCAGAGTGTCCTGGTGTGTGAAAGTTCCCTAAGGACCTCAGGGATCCCGGGCAGTGCTCACACCAAGATCCTTTGAGTAGGGAAGTGATTATGTGCAGTGTGGAAAAGGTCAGTCCCAGTGTGCTAGAGTTCGGAGGAATCTCATGGATTCCTAGGCAGTACACACACTGGAGGGGCAGATTGAGAGTGCTTGACATAGTTTGAATAACTTTGGGAAAGAAGTATAGGGGTAAAACATTTAGGAGTGAAAAAATACTTTAGGAATGGACACAGTTTGGGAAAACATATTAAGAATAAAACATTTTGAAAACATTCTGAGGAAAGAAAGGTTCAATAAACCACATCAAAGTCACATATCTTAATACCACCTAGATTCAAACTTAGTTTGTTAATTAACTCTAGGTAAGGACATGCTATTTTATAGATAGGGATTAGGGGTTGGGAACACATGAATCAGAAACGCAAAACAAGAGAGATCATTGAGCAACAAGGACAGACAAGGGTCAATTGACATTCAACAACCAAATTCATAGCATTCATTAGAACATAGACTATTGATTTAGAGTCTTAACAGGAAAGCCATACTTGATGCTAAACTAGTAACAGACAGTAAAGCACATAGACTAAGTGTAGGGATAGTCATGCTGAGGACAGGGGTCTAATTACAAGAAATTAGTCATGCCAATTGAAGTTAGTGGACATAAGAGATAAGGGCACTAAACATAAAAGTAGACATACTGGTTTAAGCGATAAACAGACTGGAAACTTAAACAGGAATAGCATGCTGATTAAAGCAATAGACATGGAAGAATGAAATTAAACATGCATGATCAAAGCAGTAAACAGGAAAGAATGTAACATTGAATACATAAGCGATTGAACTAGTACAGAAGAGACATAGATCATGGAGCAACAGATAATCATATAGGTATGAACTTCATAATGACATTAGAGATAAAAACATACCAGTTAAGGAAGCAAAAGGTAAAGTAGGAAGGATTCAACAGTCTAGCCTTGGCTTTCAGCTGGCTAGACAAGCGATGAACACAAGTAGCAAAAAGAGAGATGAGAGAAAGTTTTTTTTTGTGTTTGAACTACTGTCCCTTTAAGAGGCAGAATGAGAGTGTCTATATAGAACAGAGAGTAAAACAGATAAGGTAAAAGAAATCAAGGTTCAATCAATTAGAATCAGTCAACCAATCATAAAACCAATTCATATAGGGAGTCCGGAAAAGACCCCTTTAATTGGGGGATAGTCAATTAACGGTCATAACTGGGTTCAATTAAGGTAATAAATCAAAATCATACCATATAAGGAATCAGTCAAGGTCCAAACTGTATTGATAGCTAATTAAGGCAAGTAAAAATAGGGAAACATGTCACAAATAAGGAAACTAGTAAAATCCCAGCACACTGATTTTAACAGGGCCATTTATAGGAAACAATCAGTAAAATCTTTAAAGAATACTGATTTAATGGGGAAAAATTACTCGGATTACCTCAATAGAAATCAACTAAGTAAGACCTCACATAAATACAAGATTTAACAAGAAAAGCAGGCTCGAACCATTAATAGAGATCAATTAGGGCAAAATCCCCAAAGAACACTGGGTTTAACAGGGAAAACATTTAAGTCCAAAAGATGGATAAATTAATATGATAGGCATCACAGAAATAACAAAAATATCGAAACAAAATTGAAGAAACCAGTATATCACACGGAATCGTCTAGGGTTCATGCGAAAATTAGTCAAGATGATGAAGGAACAATTAATTAAACACTGAGAAGTTAGAAAAATCTTTGAAGAACAGTTTGGGATGAACCCTAGTTTAGAAAGAGTGATTAAAAATTGAAATAGTTAATTAGAACAAGGAATTTTTAAAGGAAAACACTTAATAATACTTGAACCACCTCATATCTATACAGATCTGCGAAGAATCGACAATATCGAACTAGGGTTTTCAAAAAATAGTAGAGGTGATGAGCAGTGGCAGACCCAGGATTTTGTGAAAGCGGGTTCAATCTTAGAAGTATATAACTTTAGTCATAAAATAGTAGTTGTCAAGTGGGTTCAAATAAATATTTATACAAAATTTATACAGCTTTAATCCTAAGTTATACATATACACGGTATTATTTTTTGGTGAAGCGGATTCAATTGAACCCGCTAGCCACCACTTGGGTCTGCCACTAGTGATGAGAAACGGTCAAGAAACCATGGATTCGCGCCAAAAACAAGAGGAAATCCATACTTACAAACGAAAATGGCTTAAGACATGCCAGTAAACAAGTTTCAAACCCAGATAGGTTGGCTTTTCTTGAGATCTTCTCAAGGACTCATGAAATCGAAGAGCCAGGGAGTATAGGAAACCAGTGGTGGTCGAAGAGTGCACATAAACTCCATAGACGGGAGCTCCTTGCCGGTGACAGCGATTAGGGTTTAGGTTGGGTTAAGAGAGAATGGAGAGATTAGGGGAGACGATGACGGCAGGGGAAAGAGAATGAAAAGGGTTAGGGATTAGGTTAGGATTAATATGGTAAGGGTAAATATGGATCGTTGATCTAAAATATCAACATCCATGATTGAAGAGGGGTTATTAGGTCGGGTAGGAATATTGGGCTTTAAGGGGTTTGGGCTAGTTTATTAAGGGGTTTGGGCTAGTAACAAAAGGGTTAAATCTGAAATAAAAAGGGTTATTTGTTAAATACCCCAATAATTGATAAAAAAAATTCTAAGATAATTAACATATTACAAAATAACTTTCATGCATAAAAATATTTTAAAATAATTACTCAATATTTTTTTTAAAATGCAACATACTACTTTCTGGTAGAATAATGTAATAATGCATGCACGGGCTATAATTGTAAAGTTATTGCAATTGCAACCTAAAGAGTGTAAATGTGACTATTTATGCAATAATTTAAGCCTAATATAAATAGCAATATTAAGCCATGAAATTTTTATAAAGTCATTTTTTATGCAATTTGTAATTATTTATATAAATAAAATATTGGGATAAATTAATTAAAAATCCCTAAAAATGTAAACAATTATGGAAAAACATCAATTGATGCTAATGCATAGTTTTAAAGGTATATATGCATTTGAAAAAATATTATAGGAAAAAATTGGGTATCAACAATTTTCCCTCATTACCCGGGATGGATGAAAGAGTTGTCGGGTAAAAATATGATGGCCAATTTTGACCGAGCGAGATGGTTTGAGAGATTTTGGCCGCACTCTGGTTCTTGAGCTGCCTACATATCCTTGGTTTTACATGAATCAGGACGTGTGTAGTTCCGGATTCATCGACGAAATATACCGATGAAGTCATTACAAGAATGGACACGAGGTTTTGGAATAGGTAAAAAAATGGTTATGGTGCGCGGTCAGGTTTGAAATAATTTGAAAGAATTGGAGCGGGATTGCTCCCGTTGGGGTAGCGGTTTCTTATCAGGTCACCTGCAAGTAAAGAGATACTACGAGCATATATTTTTGCGGAAACTTAAACATGATGCAGATTCCCTTTAGACCATGAGAATTGTCTTTGGACGGTTGAGGATGACGTCCTTAGACCATGATGTCCTGGGCCATAAATTGTTCAGTGAGGGATTCCCAGGCCATGAAATGATGTTCTTGAGCCATGAAAATGGTGCCTCTGAATCATGACGCCTTTGAATAATGATGTGCAACTTTGAGAGATCCTCAGGTCATGGCATGGTGTCTTCCGGCTATGAGGATGATGCCTTTAGACAAGTTGGCGATATTTCAGCCCATGAGATGAAATAATATGATGTTAAGAGCAACAAGACAAGGCTTAGTCTTGTGAAGTTAAGGGCAAAGCTTAACCCGAAAGAAGAGCAAATAGATAGTGCCGGAGAGACAGCGCTTAGCCTCGGCAAATAGAAAGGCAATGATTGGCCTTATGCAAATAGGAGGCAGAGCCTAGCCTCATGCAAAATTCGGGACTGGGCTTAGTCCCATGCAATGGGAAAGAAAAGCTTAGCCTTATTCAAATATGGAGGTAGGGTTTAGCCTCATGTAGATGGAGACAGAGCTTAGTCTCATGCAAAATTCGGGACATGGCTTAGTCCCATGCAAGATGCGGGACAGGGCTTAGTCCCATGCAAATGAAGGCAGATCTTAGACTTATGCAAATATGGAGGCAGGGCTTAGCATCATGCAGATGGAGACAGAGCTTAGTCTCATGCAAAATTCGGGACATGGCTTAGTCCCATGCAAGATGCGGGACAGGGCTTAGTCCCATGCAAATGAAGGCAGAGCTTAGCCTTATGAAAATATGGAGGCAAGGCTTAGCCTCATGCAGAATGAAGACAGAGCTTAGTCTCATGCAAAATTTGGGACAGGTCTTAGTCTCATGCAAATGAAGGCAGAGCTTAGCCTTATGCAAATTGAGGCAGGGCTTAGCCTCATGCAGATGGAGATAGAGCTTAGTCTCATACAAGATTCGGGACAAGGCTTAGTCCCATGCAAATGAAGGCAGAGCTTAGCCTTATGCAAATATGGAGGCAGGGCTTAGCCTCATGCAGATGGATACATAGCTTAGTCTCATGCAAGATTCGGTACAGGCCTTAGTCCCATGCAAATGAAGACAGAGCTTAGCCTTATGAAAATGGAGGCAGGGTTTAGCCTCATGCAGATGGAGACAGATCTTAGTCTCATGGAATATTCGGGACAGGGCTTAGTCCCATGCAAGTTAAGGCAGAGCTTAGCCTTATGCAAATATGGAGACAGGGTTTAGCCTCATGCAAATGGAGGCAGGGCTTAGCCTCATGGAGAATAGAATAAATAACCGATGATAGCAGAGTTCTCTTAGCTGGTAGTAGACTTCAGCATCGCGGTTGTTATGAAGATTGTGACTTTGACGCATGTATATTCTTTGTTCCTGCATCCAAAAAAAATTGTGAGTTCTGTAAAAGGGGAGGTTGGTTCGCGCCTCTATCGGCTTGCTTTGCTTGGTCCGGGGATCTTGTTCAAATCATTGGGGTAGCATTTCGCTAAACAGAGTTATTTCTCAAGCAAACATGCATAGCTTTCAAAGGACATAGTAAAATATTTTTAAGAAACTTGTTAGATGAACCAATGATTGTGACACGCTCCGAGACATCGCGACTTCTCTTGCCATAGAATTTTGAGGGTCCTCCTCAAAATTCTACCCCAGTTAGATGGACAAACCTCTCTGACTGCTGTACATGCTGCGAACGGCTGAACTTGATTCAGAATTTTGAGGGTCCTTCTCAAAATTCTGCCCCAGTTTCCGATTACGGGGGAAATAAGATTTTTATTGAATTGTGACCGAATCCACAAGGCTGCCTACGTATCCCCTATTAAATGGGAATCAGGTCGAGCGTAGTTCAATTTACATCATTTGCGGAAACATAAACAATTACACATAGTATCGCTTGACTGCATCTGAATTAATCGATTTTTGCTGGACTTCTCCGTCCATTTTGCAAGTATAAGGGCTCCTCCTGCCAATACTCTGTGAACCATGTAAGGAACTTTCCAATTGGGATAGAATTTCCCTTTGGCTTCGTCCTGATATGGAAAGATCTTCTTCAACACTTGCTGCCCCGGTGTGAACTGTCTCGGCTTGACTCTTTTATTGAAGGCTCTGGACATCCTGCTTTGGTAAAGTTGCCCATGACACACTGCATTCATCCTTTTTCCATCTATGAGGGCTAGCTTCTCATAACGGTCCCTTATCCATTCCACATCGATGAGCTCAGCTTCTTATATGATCCTCAATGAAGTAATCTTCACTTCGGCAGGAATAACAGCTTCAGTACCATAAACCAGTAAGTAGGGAGTTGCCCCGTTCGATGTGCGTATTGTGGTACGGTATCCTAATAAAGTGAATGGCAGCTTCTCGTGCCACTGTTTGTGATTTCCTACCATCTTTCTCAGTATCTTCTTGATGTTCTTGTTAGCGGTTTCTGCAACTCCATTCATCTGAGGTCTATAGGCTATGGAATTTTTGTGCTTGATTTTGAAAGTCTCACACATGTCCCTCAGCAGATCATTGTTGATATTGGAGGCGTTGTCAGTGATGATTGATTCTGGATCTCCAAATCGACAAACAATCTGGTTGCGAACAAAATCTGCCACGACTTTCTTAGTCACTACCTTGTAAGATGCTGCTTCAACCCACTTGGTCAAGTAATCAATAGCTACCAAGATGAATTGGTGCCTATTTGAGGCGGTGGTCTCGATTGGACCAATGACATCCCTTCCCCAGGCGGCGAATGGCCAAGGTGACCTTGTTGCATTGAGATCATTTGGCGACACTTTTATCATATCTGCATATACTTGACATTGGTAGCATTTTCGGACATACTGGATTTAATCTGTCTCTATGGTCATCCAGAAATAACCGGCCTTAAGTATATTTTTGGCCAAGATGAAGCCATTCATGTGCGAGCCGCAGGTCCCAGCATGTATCTCCTCAAGTAGTTTAGAAGCTTCTCTTGCATCGACACATCTCAGTAATCCTAAATTAGGAGTTTTTCTATACATGGTTCCTCCGCTATGGAAGAAATCATTGGACAACCTTTGAAGCGTACGTTTATGAGTATGATTTGTATGCTCCGGGTATTCCCCTTTTGCCAAATATTCCTTGATGTCGTGGAGCCAGGGATTTTCGTCTGTCTCTTCTTCAACATCGGAACAATATGCCGGTTGGCTATGGATCCTTACTGGCATAGAATCAATGAAATTCTTGTCTTTATGTTGTATCATTGATGACAAAGTGGCCAATGCATCGGCAAACTCGTTCTGAAGACTGGGAACATGCCGAAACACTATCTTCGTGAACCTCTTTCTCAATTCCTGCACATGGTACAGATATGGAAATATCTTGGAATTCTTGGTGGCCCATTCTCCTTATACCTGGTGCACAAGCAAATCTGAATTGATGATTACCAACAGCTCTTGAATATTCATGTTGATGGCCATGTTTAGTCCTAGGATGCAAGCTTCATACTCTGTCATGTTGTTGGTGCAGGGAAATATGAGTTTAGCAGATACCGGATAATGTTGGCCAGTTTACGATACCAAGACAACTCCAATGCCGACTCCTTTGAAATTTTCCACTCTGTCAAAGAACATCCTCCAACCGTTGTATGATTCAGCAATATCCTCTCCTATGAATAGCACCTCTTCATCGGGAAAATACGTTTTAAGGGGTTCGTATTCTCCTTCCACGGGGTTCTCAGCAAGATGATTGGCTTGTGCCTGTCCCTTGACTGCTTTTTGAGTTACATAAACAATGTCGAACTCACTCAACAGGATTTGCCACTTATCCAGTTTTCCAGTGGGCATGGGTTTCTGAAAGATATATTTCAGGGGATCCATCGTTGATATGAGGTACGTTGTGTAAGCACAGAATTAATGCCTCAGCTTTTGAGCTATCCATTTCAAGTCGCAATAGGTACGTTCCAATAGAGAGTACCGTGCTTCATATGGAGCGAATTTCTTACTCAGGTAATAGATAGCTTGTTCCTTTCTCCCTATCTCGTCGCGCTACCCTAGAACACAACCGAAGGCTCCATCTAACACTGCGAGGTAGAGTAGAAAAGGTCTGCATGGCTCTGGCGGGACCAAAACTGATGGTGTTGATAGGTACTCCTTGATCTTGTCGAAAACCTTTTGACAATCCTTAGTCCAACTAGTTGCAGCATCTTTCTTCAACATCTTGAAAATTGGCATACATATAACTGTGGACCGGGCTATGAACCAGCTGATGTATTTTAGCCATCCTAAAAAACTCATTACATCTTTCTTACTCTTCGGTGGTGGCAGCTCCTGGATGGCTTTGACTTTTGGTGGATCCAATTCTATCCCTCGACGGCTGACAATGAACCCAAATAACTTTCCGGCAGGGACCCCGAATGCACACTTTGCAGGGTTTAATTTCAGGTTGTACTTCCGCAATCTGTCAAAGAACTTCCTCAAATATGCTATATGATATATGGATTTCTTGGACTTGATGATGACATCGTCCACATACACCTCGATATCCTTATGTATCATGTCGTGAAAAATGGTAGCCATAACCCTCATGTAGGTGCCCCCAGCATTCTTCAGACCGAATGGCATCATGCTATAACAGTATATTCCCCATGGTGTAATGAAAGAGGTTTTCTCAGCGTCTTCCTCGTCCATCCAAATTTGATGGTAACCGGCGAAACAATCTACAAAGGACTGGAGTTCATGTCTGGCACAACTGTCTATTAAAATGTGTATGTTTGGAAGTGGGAAATCATTCTTTGGGCTGGCTCTGTTAAGATCCCGATAATCGACACAAATTCTAACCTTCCAATCCTTCTTTGGAACTGGCACGATGTTGGCTAACCAAGTTGGGTATTCAACCACCCTGAGGACCTTGGCCTTTATTGGTGACCTCTTCTTTGATTTTAAGACTCATATTAGCCACCCTGAGCACCATTCTGCTTTACTCGCAGACACATTGGGTTTGTGGGCAACTTGTGATCCACAATAGATGTACTTAACCCGGTCATATCATTGTATGACCATGCAAAGATGTCCTCATACTCTTTCAGGAACTGCGTGTACTCTTCTTTTTCTGATGGTGACAAGTGAATGATGATGTGGGTCTCCTTAACAGTTTCAGAATCTCCTAAGTTGATTATCTCAGTTTCGTCTAGGTTTGTATTGGGCTTGTTCTCAAAATCCTCTACTTCCCTGACGATTTCCTCGAGTATGACATCTCTTCTTCTGAATCACTATCCTTTTGTTGCGTTGCCTCATTACATGTCACAGTTGTTAGTTCATCAAGACAGGTAATAGTAATGTTGTATAGATAAATATATGAGAGAAAATGGTAATAATAAACATCAATTCACTTAAAGCGTCAAACAAGTGCGATTTTTCAAAAACAACATTTTTGGAACATTGGAGATATTATTTAAAACAAAATGCCAAAAAAGGAAATCATTTTTTTTCTTCAGAAAACAAAATAAATAATGTTGTACAGCCTTGCTACCCCGGGACGCATCGGGCCATGGATGGTCTGACAGTCCAATTCTTGAGGAATGATCCTCTCTCCACAGCTCGTATGGTAGGGCCTCCCTCCTCCTCCTCCTCAAAAATTACACAACAGTCCATGGCCTCGTCCTCCAGGAACAAGTTCCTTAAAGCTGCCAGTGCTTCCTCCTCCTCTGATCCCCATATGACGTCAGTCTACTGGAAAGTCTGACTCAGGTGTGGTACAGGCTGCTCAAGTGGATAGTACGGACCATGCCACGGGAGTGACCAGTCATTGTATTCTTGACAGGTGTACTGATACCCTAGCCCAAAGGTTGTACCATGACGTTTCAACTGTATTGGCTTGGAGATACCCTAAAGGTTTTTGCCAAGACCCTTGCCGAGTTCATATCCTCTCCACGCTAGTATACTTCTATCTTGCTGCTCCACCACTTATATTTCTCGATTGCATTGACCCGCTCGATGTAATGATAAGCTTCTCCATCGAGCCTTCTTCTATTCTCAACCACTGGGATAGTCTGGCGGTTGTAAATGGGTTTGCTCCCATCTCCATGGATATTCACCTCTTGATGGTTCCATTCAAACTTCACTGCCTGATGTAAAGTTGATGCCACAGCCTCAGCATCGTATATCCATGGCCGTCCCAACAATAGATTATAGGATGCAGATATATCCAGCACATGGAACTCGACAGCAAACCATGTAGTCCCCATCCGTAGACAAAGATTGATCTCTCCAATGGTAACTCTCTGAGACCCATCAAATGCCTTCACATTCATAGTCCCTTATCGTATCTCATACAGGCCCTTGCCCAACCTCTTCACTGTTGTCAATGGGCAAATATTGAGACTGGATCCCCCATCTATCAGAATTCTGGCAATGAAATTGTCCTCACATTGCACGGTAATGTGCCCTGTTATGATTCAAACCCTTTGGTGGCAACTCGCCCTTGTGGAAGGTGATTTCGTGACTTTCCAGAACCTGTCCTGTCATATTGGCCATTTCTCCGTCAGTGGTGTTGTTAGTACATATGCCTCACTTAACACCTTTAAGAAAGCATGTCTGTGCACTTTTGAATTCTGTAGCAGTGACAGGATAGATATTTGAGCAAGAGTCTTGTTCAAATGATCGGCGACTGAATACTCCCTTTCTTGCACTTTCCTCCAAAGGTCATCCGGGCCTGTTTCAATAACGGGTGGTCTGTTAGAAGCCTGCTTACTGGATTCTCCCAAATTCTCGGGTGTATAGACTCTTCCTATTCTGGTCATTCCTTGCGCAGCGCCGGATTCTTCTATTTTGATATTTCCTCTTCTTCTAGCTTCGGCCACATAATCCCAGGGTACAACCTTGGTGTCGAAAGGAGGTGTGGTTGACACTGTCACTGTGAAAGGTGTGGCTACTTCCACTTCGAATGGAACATGCATAGCTAGGGGGGTGCTATCTCAACTTCAAATGGAACTGATGCAGCTACCTCAACCTCCACTGGCGGTTGTATTGTACTATAATAGGATTGAGCGTGACTCCCTCTTTGATAAGTCCAATTGATCCCTTGGGATCCCATTCCTCATCGGTCTCTATCACATTGATACATTCACCCCTATGATCTGGGAGGGGGTTGTTGCGGACGTTGGGTGTAGCTTCTTTGGCCTGAATGACCTTATTATCAATCAAGGTCTGGATCCTATCCTTCAGTGTTCGGCACTCGTCAATGGTGTGCCCTTTCATGCCAGAATGATATGCATAGGTCTTGTTTGGGTTGACCCATTGGGATGGATTCTCCACGGTGGTAGCAGGGATAGGAGTGACGTAACCAGAAGCCTTCAGCCTTTCATACAACTGGTCAATGGGTTCGACAATGGCAGCCTATTATTTAAGGGGTCTACGGTTATAGTTAGGCCGAGGTCTTGGGTAGTTTGGGCGAGTTGGAGGTGACTAAAAGTAAGAGGGTTGGGAATTATATATGTGATAAGCAGTGGCTGGTTGGGAATATATGAGAGGTGATGGTTGATATATGGGTAGAGGTGCTTGGTATGTACGTGGGGAGGTTTGATATACAAGTGGGGTTTGGGTCCTTGGGTGACCATTACTGTTTTTGCATCTTTCTTCTTCGATATACCCTCTGACTGCAGTGCTTTGTTTGTGGCCTGCAATGCCTCAAAGTTTGTTACCATACCACTTTTAATGCCCTCTTCAATCCTTTCTTCGAGTTTGATGATATCGAAGAACTTGTTATTTTCAATAACCATCAATCTTTCATAGTACTGCGGATCTCGTGCTCCGACGAATAATTTGTTCGTTTGTTCCTCGTCCAATGTCGGCTAGACTTTTGCTGCTTCTGACCTCCAATGAGTGACGTACTCGCGAAAGGTCTCAGTGGGCTTCTTCTTTAAGTTCTAAATGTAGAAGACATCTGGTGCATTCTCTGTGTTAAACCTGAATCTATCCATGAAGTCAGACGCCATATTCACCCAGTTGGCCCCCTTCTTGGGATCCTGGTTGATGTACCAAGATAAAGCATCTCCTATAAGACTCCTCATGAAAAGCTTCATTTTGATCCTTTCATCCTTTCCGACCCCTACAAGCTTGTCGCAATAAGTCCTCAAGTGAACCCTGGGATCACCTGTTTCATCGAACATTTCAAACTTGGGAGGTTTGTAATTCTCCAACAGTTCTACATTTGGTTGTATGCATAGATCTTCATAATTAATACCTTTTATCCCTTTACTTCATTCGACGCCTTGAACCCGACTTGTTAACTTCTTGAGCTCTTCAGCCAGGTTCTTAATGAGCAGGTTCTTCTCAGAGGATTCTAGTGTATAGGATACGGGTTGAGTGGAGTGAGGCAGGGTTTCCACGTATATATGGTTGTTTTGGTGAACGGGAGTTCGGGTATAATGGTGATCATTGGAGTTCTGGGGTTCAGGAATGATTTGTAGGGAATTTTATGGAGTATGGTAGGTGTTTTGCTGGTATTGTGGAGGGATAGTTTGATTTTGTGGAGGGGTTGTGTAATGGTGGGGTGCGGGACGATTTTGTAGGTGCTTGTTGGATGTGTTTTGCGGTGGTGCGGGATTCCGAGGGTTTGAATGGTTGACATCTAGGATATTGAGTGTGAGGGATAGGTTTGCTAAGCTCTGGACCTGCTCGATCTCACCTTGGAGTTCTAGTACTTTCTGCTCAAGTCGTTATACTACATCATTTGGGGCCTGAGTACTTCGGCCATCAGAAGCTTCTGCATATTCAACGTGTGTGTTGTTGTCTCTTCTAGTGTTGTTCAAATCATCCATCTTTTCTTTCCCTTTGCCTTTTGGTGGACTTAGAGGAGGAGAAGGTGGAGGGCCCCTGGATCTAGTATGATAAGCTGATGATGCCAGTATGCATGAACCAACCTTTGGGGAATGGGAATAATCGAAAGAAAGAAAAACAAAAGGTAGACAAGTCATTAATAATTCGAAAAAGAGTATTTGTGGTATTTAAACACTTATTGCAGAATGTAAATTCGTGTCCTATTTTGGAAGCCTCGTTGTGCCTGAGGTAGGCCTAGCG
Organism: Nicotiana paniculata; assembly: GCA_005239505.1. Lineage (NCBI taxonomy): Eukaryota > Viridiplantae > Streptophyta > Magnoliopsida > Solanales > Solanaceae > Nicotiana > Nicotiana paniculata. The sequence goes on along the minus strand of ML353797.1, from coordinate 97,897 downwards.
ACAAGTTGTTTTGGAGAACTTAGATGCCAATAATTGACTCATTTCATTAATATAAAAATAGATGAATCCAACACGATACTAAGATAATAAAAGATAATTCACTACTAGAATTTGGCCTTATTACATTTAGGAAAAAGCAGGTAAATCTACTCTACTTGGTCCCAGAAAGACCTTCCCCAGGCTTGATATTTCTGACTCCATCAATCAGGTCCCCTAGTTCGCACATGCCCAACAACAGGTATACTCTTGCCAGATGTCCTCCCTTGCTTCCTTCAGTATTCTGGCAGTTAGCAACCCTCTTTCTTATATTTCTTTCTAGCGTCATCAAACCCTGTTCCAGATATTCTACCCTTTCATTGGAGGTGATAGCCATTTCCCTCCATTCCCTAATTAATCTCTTGTCTGTCTCGTGTATCTCCTGATGTTCGGCCTCGGAGTCATGAATACTCTTGAGAAACTTCTTGTACTTTACTTGGGTTTTTGCATCTTCGTCTATGACCCTGTTTCCCCGACCAATTCCCGGCTCATCTTTCCCAGCTAAGTTGTCCTCCAACCATGCCGGGTAAAAGGGTGCATGTCCCGCATGATACCTGTATGTCTCGATGGTGTCCTTTTCCACAAAAATCTTTGAGTGCCACATATGCTGAGCTTGACACTTGTAAGGGATGTCGTCATCCTGAAAATCTGCCCAGAAATGACTTATCTTTGCGACCCGCGGTATGATCTGCTTCCTATCTGCCTGCCTCACATCCCTGATGGGAACATAAGGGTATATTCCTCTCAACCCGATCAACACTAAGTGAGGAGCCTGTCCCTCGATTCCTTCCATTAGAGTCTTGGTGACCATAGCCAGTCTCGTGTGAATTATTTCCCTTTTCGTTGGGAACACTATCATACCCAAGAAGCAAAAAATGAAAACGAAAACTCTGTGATGAATATATCCCAAGGAAGTGATGGAAAAATCATCATGGAAAATACGGTAGGACTTTCTATGTCTGTATCTCTCATACAAGTAGTCAAATGGTATATAAGATTTCTTTAAGCACTCCAAATCGGCATTCTTTTTCAGACCCATCATTTTTAGAAATACCTTAGCAGTGCGATTTTCTGGTACCAATAACCCAGGGTTGTCCCAAAGTAGCCCAGCAAATCTCCCGATTTCTGCTAAGAGATGGGTCATTTCTATATCCCCGAAGCGAAACACGGATTTTTCATGATCCCATAACATGGTTGCAGCTTCTATCAACATGTTATTTGGTTGGATGTCTAACAGAGAAGGCAAATTTCCCAGGACCTTCTTCACATGTTTCTGATTACTTGAGGAAAAATCTTCTCACCAATCTAGTAGCAGTGGTGGTATATTTTGTACCATGCCGAACCTGGGGACCTCGTGCCTCATTTTCTGCAAAACAAATAAGGTTAGCTTTTCCCGCTCCAGGTTCGACCATTTATATATCCATGATTAGCATATTGGCATTTAGTTCTCCAAAATTAATGCACCAAACATGGTTGCATCCGTTGGGATTATGGAAAACCCGGTGGACTTTTGGATAAGGTTTTTCTTAAAGGGTTATTATGTGGACAACTTACTAACCCGACTAGGTTTGACCATAATGCATGTACAATTATAATCAGAGTAAGGTTGCTATGGGGGTCTAGACTAGTACCTCAAGCAGAAAACTTGAGGGGAAAGGCACAGAATCATTGATTGCACCACTGATCGACTAGTTTTACCGCAAATAAGCCTTTCCGAATTTAAAGGGTGATATATAGGAAGAGCGCAACCACTCATCAAGCGTTGCTATAGGATTGATTACGCACGAGTGGAATATGATGTTGAGCATGATTTATACAGCAGTAAATAGCATGTTGTCATGCATTTGCACGCTAGGAGAATTATAAATACGGTATTTAATAATTGAAAGACGTTTAAGAAAGGAAAATAAGTCAGTTTCTGCAGTAAAGGAAATCATAAATGCTCAAAACGGGCAATTAAATTCACATAAGGGGAAAGGGAAAGGGTGCGCACGTATTAACAAAGAAGCATGCTTAAGACTAATTTACAAAAAGCAAGTTTTTTATGGTAAAAGCCTAAATTCCCTAGCGGAGTTGCCATGTTGTCGCGCCCCCTTTTCCTCGCGAAATAGGGTTTTGACATTCATTTGGGACAACTACCTTCCTTTTGGGAAAGGGGGTATGGAAATTTAAGAGTCGCCACCTAACGGATTTAAGGTGCGTTAGGGCACCTAATGCAAATAACTCATGAAACCAGTCTACATTACCAGAGATTGGGTAAGGGCTTGAAATTACCTTGAGGGGAAGGTATTAGGCACCCCTCGAGGTCCACAATGGTGAATCCCGACCAAACTTACTTGGTGAATTAGTCATTTAACAGATAAGCCGTCTAAGAATATATATGTCAATAAGATAACGGAAGTTTAATAGGTAAGCAGTCTAAGCACACATACGTAAATAAGATAAAGGAAGTTTAATAGGTAAGCAGTCTAAGCACACATATGTAAAAAGATAGGGAAGTCCTAAGTTATTAGCCTATAGGATCACATATGTACAATGCCCGATTATCCTTCCTCAACTACAGGGGTTACACGTGACATTAACACACAGGTCATCATATCCTTTTACTTCCCGATTACCCTCCCATTAGCGATTGTATAAGCGATTTTAATTAAACGAACTCTAAGCGTGCATTACCCGTCCATTCCTTGTGGTCCTAGATGTGCTAAGACCTCTATTTTTAGACAGTTCTAGACTCTCCTAAAGTGTTTAAAAAGGAAAATCTAAATGACAACAAAGAACAAACAGGACTGTCAAGTAAGACAACAATTAAAGGCTCATGTTTGCCTCCGCAAATAAACAGGCAATTAGCACGTCCCAAACAGCAAGATTTTAGATGTTTCAGAAAAGGTCCTAGAACATGATATCTAGGTGAGCATGACAAACAGAGAATGTGCAACGTTATGTTAAGGCGAAGCGGTAAAAACCTAATCAATTAGCCTATTGATTTTTCAGAACCTGTTGAATCTGGGCAGTCACAAACAATTAAGCAAAGCATAGTTTTACTATCCTACAGTATTGCCTAGGCGTTGAAATTGCTTTTAAACATTCTTATAGACAGGATGATTATTGATTTAGGTGATGTAGACATGATTTAAAGCGAATACAAACACAGTCCTAAAGTAGGATTTCTAATGCACACGGAGGATGTACATTTTTATTATGCATAATTACAGTGGTAACTTAATAACAAGATTTCTAGGCGATCATGATTATGCATAATTCCGTAACAAGTGAGGTAATGAGCCTATAACACATTGCCTAGTATGCCAAGTGATATAAAAACATGGTAAACATGATATAAACCTAAAGCATGATTGCTAATGCGAATAACGTAATATGAGCCTAAAGCATGATTTCTAATGCAAGTAAACACAATGTAACCTAAAGGCAGGATTTCTAATGCAAGTAAATGCAATGTAAACCTAAGGCATGATTTCTACCCGGTTTCCCTACAAAAGTCCATACATGAATCCCTCCCCTTTACTAATTTCCCTAATATCTGTTTACAAAGGTTATTATTATAGATCATGAATGAATAAATGATAAATATAAGGTATGCTATAGGGAGCCTGAGATAGGACAAAAGTGGACATGGAAATACTAGGCCTTCAAAACAGTCTGGGATGCCGAAGTCTCATAGCCAATAGGGTGTCCTAGTGTGTGAAAGTTCCCTAAGGACCTCAGGGATCCCGGGCAGTGCTCACACCAAGATCCTTTGAGTAGGGAAGTGATTATATGCAATGTGGAAAAGGCCAGTCCTAGTGTGCCAGAGTTTGGAGGAATCTCATGGATTTCCAGGCAGTACACACACTGGAGGAGCAGAACTTAAGTAATGTAAGAGTAGAAGTGAGAGTGCTTGACATAGTTGGAATAACTTTGGGAAAGCAGTATAGGAGTAAAACATTTAGGAGTAAAAAAATACTTTAGGAATGGACACAGTTTGGCAAAACATAATAAGAATAAAACATTTTGAAAACATTCTGAGGAAAGAAAGGTTCAATAAACTACAGCAAAGTCACAAAGCTTAATACCACCTAGATTCAAACTTAGTTTGTTAATTAACTCTAGGTGAGGACAGGAAATTTTACAGATAGGGATTAGGGGTTGGGAACACATGAATCAGAAACACAAAAAAAGAGAGAGCATTGAGCAACAAGGACAGACAAGGGTCAATTGACATTCAACAACCAAATTCATAGCATTCATTAGGACATAGACTACTGATTTAGAGTCTTAACAGGAAAGCCATACTTGATGCTAAAGTAGTAATAGACAGTAAAGCACAGAGACTAAGTGTAGGGATAGTCATGTTGAGGACATGGGTCTAATTACAAAGAATTAGTCATGCCAATTGAAGTTAGTGGACATAATAGATAAGGCACTAAACATAAAAGTAGACATATTGGTTTAAGCGATAAACAGACTTGAAACTTAAACAGGAATAGCATGATGATTAAAGCAATAGACATGGAAGAATGAACTTAAACATGCATGATCAAAGCAGTAAACATGAAAGAATGTAGTATTGAATACATAAGCAATTGAACTAGTGTAGAAGAGACATAGATCATGGAGCAACAGATAATCATATAGGTTTGAACTTCATAATGAAATTAGAGATAGAAACGTACCAGTTAAGGAAGCAAAAGCAAACGGTAAAATAGGCAGGATTCAATAAACTAGTCGTGGCTTTCAGCCGGCTAGACAAGCGATGAACACAAGTCCCAAAAAGAGAGATGAGAGAAAGTTTTTTTGTGTGTGTTTGAACTACTGTCCCTCTAAGAGTCCGAATGCGAGTGTATATATAGCACTTAGGGAGTAAAACAGATAAGGTAAAAGAAAAAAAATCAAGGTTCAATCAATTAGAATCAGACAACCAATCACAGAACCAGTTCATATAGGGAGTTCAGAAAAGACCCCTTTAATTGGGGGATAGTCAATTAACGGTCATAACTGGGTTCAATTAAGGTAATAAATACAAGTCATACCATATAAGGAATCAGTCAAGTCCCAAACTGTATTGATAACTAATTAAGGCAAGTAAAAATAATGAAACAAGTCACAAATAAGGAAACTAGTAAAATCCCAAAACACTGATTTTAACAGGGCCATTAATAGGAAAAAATTAGTAAAATCTTCAAAGAATACTGATTTTATGGGGAAAAATTACTCGGATTCCCTCAATAGAAATCAACTAAGTAAGACCTCACATAAATACAAGATTTAACAAGAAAAGCAGGCTCGAACCATTAATAGAGATCAATTAGGGCAAAATCCCCAAAGAACACTAGGTTTAACAGGGAAAACATTTAAGTCCAAAAGATGGAATAAATTAATATGACAGGCATCACAGAAATAACCAAAATATCGAAACAAAATTGAAGAAACCAGTATATCACACGGAATCGTCTAGGGTTCATGCGAAAATTAGTCAAGATGATGAAGGAACAATTAATTAAACACTGAGGAGTTAGAAAAATCTTTAAAGAACAGTTTGGGATGAACCCTAGTTTAAAAAGAGTGATTAAAATTGAAATAGTTAATTAAAACAAGGAATTTTTTAAGGAAAACACTTAATAATACTTGAACCACCTCAGATCGATACAGATCTGAGAAGAATCGACAATATCGAACTAGGATTTTTAGAAAATAGTAGAGGTGATGAGAATCGGTCAAGAAACCATGGATTCGCGCCACAAACAAGAGGAAATACATACTTACAAACGAAAATGGCCTGAGAACGGCTGGTAAACAAGTTTCAAACCCAGGCAAGTTGGTTTTCCTTGAGATCTTCTCAAGGACTCTTGAAATCAAAGACCCAGGGAGCTCTTTGCCGGTGACGGCGATTAGGGTTTAGGTTGGGTTGAGAGAGAATGGAGAGATTAGGGGAGACGATGACGGCGGGGGAAAGAGAATGAAAGGGGTTAGGCTTAGGGCTTAGGTTAGGATTAATATGGTAAGGCTCAATATGGACCGTTGATCTAAAAGATCAACGACCACGATTGAAGAGGGGTTATTGGGTCGGGTAGAAAGATTGGGCTTTAAGGGGTTTGGGCTAGTTTTATTAAGGGGTTTGGGCTAGTATCAAAAGGGTTAAATCTGAAATAAAAAGGGCTATTTGTTAAATACCCCAATAATTGATAAAAAAAATAATTTATGGAATAATTAACAGACTACAAAATAATTTTCATGCATGGAAATGTTTTAAAATAATTACTCAATATTTTTTTAAAAATGCAACATGCTACTTTCTGGTAGAATAATGTAATAATGCATGCACGGGCTATAATTGCAAAGTTATTGCAATTGTACCCCAAAGAGTGTAAATATGGCTATTTGTGCAATAATTTAAGCCTAATATAAATATAATAGCAATATTAAGCCATGAAATTGTTATAAAGTCATTTGTAATGCAATTTGTAAATTATTTATATAAATAAAATACTGGGATAAATTAATTAAAAATCCCTAAAAATGTCAAAAATTATGGAAAAATATCAATTGATGCTAATGCATAGTTTTGAAGGTATAGATGCATTTGAAAAAATATTATAGGGAAAAATTGAGTATCAATAATATTTTTCTTTTCTTAGTCATAATTAATCCACCAGTACATTGATAATCAGAAACCACACAAGCAGACAACCACGCGACCCAATCGTCGGCGGTGGGATCCCCCACTTATCTTTAAGCTACAATCACATAAATCTATAGCCTACAAAGATTCCTCCTTCTCAATTACCATGAACTCGCACTGTTAACCTGCCACATTTCTCGTAATCTCTTGTTAAACTTCTCATGAACATTCTGAATTATCAGTCGCGGTCCCATATTTGACCTTCTATTGAGTAGTAAGTAGAAATTCTCGTAGAAACTTTATCAAAATCACGCAGCCGCTAACTTGCTCACAGGAGATAGCCCACCCGTGGAATTCCATATCGACATCTTCCAACAATGTTGCACTGGGTACAACTACCACGAAATCAGTAAACCCTCCTGAGCTCATGCTTTCCCACCAGTTTTAAATGTATGTTCATCCCCCATTGACATCAACTGAAAGCCCAACAATACATTCCTAAAATCGAAGTCACGTCTTAACCCATAACGAAAATCAAGCTTTTACACCCCTCTTCATTCCAAGAAAACTCATTTTTATCATATTCAACCTTCCTCAGCATAGTAGCCAAAATTCCAAATAGAATCTGTGGACCTAGTCACTGTCCACCAGACTCCCAAATCGCTTTAAACCTTTCTCAAGGCACGTGGTTATCCTACCATAGAAACCATATGCTACTTTTCCACTCCCACTTTGGTTAAATCGTCTCATTTAAGAAACTTCTTGACCTCTGTTTTTCATACTTGACCTGCTAGATATTCAACCACCGCGAGACACCTCCAACCATGTTCTTCCGCATACTTCGCTGCCCAAATGCTGCCTCAAGTCAAAATCCTTCTCTGTAGCACCTGAACTAATAAATTGCTACCAACTCTAAGCCTCCTCAAAGATCATTTCACTCGAGTCATCAACATTAGAAGCACCGATTCGACTCTAAAGCCAACATATACTGCCATATCTGATAACCGCTGCTTAGGTATTGTTCCACAACACCCTGCCCTGAAGGCAAATCAAAGGAGGCCCTAACACCCATAGGACTTAATGAGTTCCAACAAGGACGACGACACCACACCACAATAAGAATTCCACCACGCTCTGAAATATCAAGTCTCGTTAATCCATCAACCAGAGCCTAAACATCCATAGTCCAATTGCCTTTCCTTCGCTGGAATTAAATGCCGAACCTCTAAACCATGCACTGAAAAATCCTTCTTTTGAGTCATTCACTACCTTGACACATGAACAAGCACCCTATCGTTACGCCAACACCGTGCGATAACAACGCATGAACATCATAATAATCTTTGCATAGCCCCGAAACCATAGGAAATACAATTACTGGGCTGAAATGACAGAACACCCTTCTGCAAAGCGACGATAATAACCTGCCCGAATACATAGGGAGAAACATCATGCAGCATGAATGCAGTACCAGACCAAATCCTCGATGTCCAATTGGTAACAAGCTCACCACGGCGTGTCAGATTGAGTAGGAAGGAAATGAAGGAATAAGCTTTAATGGAATCAAATTGAACAATGAGGAATCAAGAAGGGAAGTGCTCCTAACAGCTCTGTAGCTTCTCGGAGAAAAGTACAGACATCTTTGTACCAATCTAGAAGACTCTACTAGAATCGCTCATGACTCATGATACCCAAGTGAACCTAGAGCTCTGATACCAAGCTGTCACGACCCAAAATCCACTATAGGTCGTGATGGCGCCTAACGCTGCCGTCAAGCAAGCCAACGGTAATTGATCAACTTAATTACTAATTTATATTACTTGAAATCATAATTCCAATTAATTAAATAATATAAAATGAATATTCCAGGGTGAATTGATAATAACTATGTGAACTACCATACTAAACATCCAGTAGGAACCCCCAAAACCCGGTGTCACAAGTACATGAGCATCAACTAGGAAATATAATAAAATATAATATCTGTCTGGAATACAAGTTAGATAGGGGAATATAAATAACACTGATGGAGACTCTGTATGTTGTGGATCGTAATTTAGAATGCAGATCACCGTAAAGTACCCGCAATAGCTGCCCCCTTGCCCCCAAGAGACCACCAGAAATGTAAACATGAACAATAAGTGCAGAAGTGTAGTATGAGTACATAAATCAACACGTACCCAGTAAGTATCTAGCCTAACTCCGGAGAAGTAGTGATGAGGGGTCGACATCAACACTTACTAGTGATCCAATAAATCATGTATAGTAAGAAGTAAACAAGTATGAGGAAGAGTAAATAAACGATATAAACCAATATAAATACAAGGTACAATCCTCCTCTGAACGGTAAACTCAAGTTCTCAATTACCAGTTACCTCATTTACGGAGTATATATAAAATGGACCTCACTAGATAGGTCCTCACAACTAAAATCAGAATAAAAAATACACAGATACGCTGATTTCTTATCAAATATTACGGACGACGTTGCCAAGAGGAATGGTTCGGTCCATAAGAGTGTTTTATAAAAATGTTGCGGCGAACGACCTGATCCCATCATAATATATTCACCGCCGAGACATGAACCATATATTCATCTATTATACTGCCGAGGTGAACAACCCGCTCCCATAAGAGTGTGGTACATAATCATGCCGAGGCGAACGTCCCAATCCCATTAGAATAAGAAGCTTTAATGGATCCTTGACCCCACTCACGAATAAATGTGTGAGCAATGAATTTTAAGGAAAACCTTAAGATGAATAGGCACAATGAAGGATAAATTCATAAGGGAAGCAGAAATTATTTTGCGGATTATCAAGTAGCTCATCACATCTCTACAATAGCGAGTCTATCACCCTATGGAAGTCTAGTCTCAAGTCGTAATGCGAAATAAAGGAATTTAAACGAGCAAAGATAACTCAAATAATACAATTATATCATGGCGTGAACATAAGTCTACCTGGACACTCGTCACCTCATACGTGCGTAGCACCCACAACATGTAGCGCATAAGAATATAACACATACAAGGTAATTTCCCCCTCACAAGGTTAGATAGGAGATTTACCTCGCTCTGAAGTTCTAAAATCGGCTCCAACGCCTCTCTAACACCTCAAACCAAAATCTCATTGATCCGAACTAGTAAAACAATCACGAGAAACCAATCAAAATATGCTCCAACATCATAATTAATTTATTTATAACAATTCCCAAAGCTGCTTGAAAAGTCAATAAAGTCAACCCTCTGGCCCACATGCCTGGATTCCAAAAAATTATTGAAAGTAAATATTACACATAACTCATATGGTATATATCCAGAAAATCATCCAATTTTGTCCATGAATCAATCCTCAAATCAAGTATTTAGCATTTCTCAACTTTGGGGCTCAAGAAATTTTTACAATCCAAAGACGGATAAAAATAATAACCAATGGAAATAATAATGGAGAAACATCAAAATAAAGGTCATATATTTACCCCCATGTTGTGACAAGAACAATGTCGTGAAAATCACCTCAAACGGAGCTCTAAAACTCAAGATATTCCCAAAATACTAAAATTCTCGGTTTAAAACATTGTCCAGATGATTTTTCTTCACCGACTATGCGGAAGACCTTCGCGTTCGAGAAGAAAAACTTTTCCGCATTGACCGGTCAACCCAAAAATCCTTCTTCATGTTTGTGGGACCTCTCTCGCGTTCTCGAAGAATAAAGCTTCACACCAGAAACCAACAATTTTGTCTGACACGAAAATGGGCATAACTCTTTCATACTACATCGGAATTCGATGATTCTTGTTGCTATGACTCCGTAATTATGATAAGGATCTAATGTTTTAATATATGCACAAATAAAAGGTAGTTTTCTCAATATAGTGCCCTTTATGCCCAATGAAACGAGGCTGAAACATCAAATAAGAGCACGACACCATCCAAACACATCTGAAATACACCTGAGGCCCCTGGGACCTTGTCATATCACACAAACCAGTCCCAAAACATAACACGAACCTATCGAGCCCTAAAATCACACCAAACAACATCAAAACCATGAATCGACGATTGAAACATTCTTCAAACTTTCAAACATTCAAACTTCGACGAACGCGTCTGATTCATACTTAAACATTTTGGAATGACGCCAAAATTTGCAAGCAAGTCACAAATCACGATACAAACCTATTCCATGGCTTGGAACCTTAAATGGACATCGATAACATCAAAATCCTCTTCAAACCAAACTTATGAAATTCTAAAACCTTCAAAATGCCAACTTTCCATAATAAGCACTGAAATGTTCCCGGGCCACCCGATACTCAACCCGAACACACTCCCAAATCCGAAATCATCATACAAATGTATTGGAACTTTCAAATCCTCATTCTGAGGTCGTTTACTTAAAAATCAAACCTTAGTTAATTCTCCGACCTTAAGCTTCTGAAATTAGAATTTTCCGTCTGAATCTACTTCGAACTTTCGAAATTCGATTTTCACTACGCGTACAAGTCATAAAATATGAAGTGAAGCTACTCAAGGAATTAAACCTCCGAGTGACACACTAGAGATCAAAATGATCGGTCGTGTCGTTACAGAACAACAGAGACTAAGATATAATATGCAAGTAAAAACTATGACTGAGTACAAAATGGCAATTTAACTAATAATTCTACATGTAACATGACCTCTGCGGGTCCCTACCATACCAACACATAGCCTATGCATGATTTCTAGCATGATTTGCAGTTCAATTTCCATAACACATGGGGAATATATGGATAACAACAGATTATGCAACTATACAGTTATTTGAAATTGGCCAAGTCACAATTACTATGGTGCACGCCCACATGCCCGTCACCTAGCATGTGTGTCACCTCAACACCAATTACATGACACGTAGTTCGGGGTTTCATACCCTCGAAACATATTTTAGAAATGTTACTTACCTCAAACTGTGCAAATCCTTATTCCAACATGCCCTTGCCTCGCGAATCAGCCTCCAAATGCCTCGAATCTATCCACAAACAATTCAATACAATCAACACGGGTTGAAGGAATAAATTCCATAAGAAAATACTAAGTTATTAATCAAAAGTCAAAAGTCAACTCAAAATTCGGCCCTCGTGCCCACGTCTCAGAATAGGGTAAAAGTCACAAAATCCGGAAGCCCATTCTGCCACGAGTCTAACCATACCAAATTTACCAAAATCCAACTCCAAATCCCCAATTTAAACTCTCTAAATCCCTAGCCTCGAACTCCCAAATTACATCTCAAAACCACACAATCTAGGTGGGAAAAATCAATGAGGAAATATAATTATTGCATAAATTTAGCCACAAGTGACTTACCTTAAGAAACCCGTCGAAAAGCCTCTCAAATATAGCCTAATCCCGAGCTTGAGATGTTCAAAATGAAGACAAATCGCGAACCCTAGAATTAATATGTATTGTCAGTGGCTCCACTTCTACAGTCCATTTAGCCGCTTTTGCAGCACCACCTTTGCGGTTAAAACTCCATTGTTGTAGACTTACACTCAACCCTCGACCTACCACTTTGACAGCCAAGGACCGCACCTGCTGAGACCGCACATGCAGCCCCCCGTCCACTTCTGCGTGCCAAGAGTCAAGTTCCAAATTCCGCATCTGCGACCACAATTCCGCTTCTGCAGACTCACAGGTGCTCTCCTCCTTCCGCACCTGCGATACAACCAAGGTTAGACCAGTCTCACTTCTGCGCCACTACAGCTGCACTTGCACCCAATCCCTTCGCAGGTGCGATCACACCAGAAAACTCCCAGCTTCAGTAATGCACTAAGGAAAATTCAAGCTTATTGAATCAAAGGAAATTTCAACTTCTACAAACGATGCCAATACCTATCAAATCACGTCCGATTGACCTCAAATTTTTCATACAAGTCACCAATTACACCACAGACCTACTCCAACTCCTGGAACCCTATTACGAGTCCGGTATCCATAAAGTCCACTCTCAGTCAAACTTCTAAATTTCCAACTTTCGTCATTTCAAGCCTAATTCAACTACAGACCTCCAATTAACAATCCAGACACACTCTTAAGTCCAAAATCACTCAACGGAGCTAACAGGACCATCAAAACTCCATACCAGAGTCGTCTACGCATAAATCAACATCCGGTCAATCATTTCAACTTAAGCTTCGAACCTTGAGACTAAGTGTCTCAATTCATTCCGAAACCTCTCCGGACCCGAACCAACTACCCTGCCAAGTCACATAACAACAAGAAGGGAATGAATAGTAAATGGGGGAACATGACTACAACTCTCAAAATGACCGGCCGGGTCGTTACATCCTCCCACTTTTAAACAAATGTTCGTCCTCGAACGGGTCTAGAAATGTACCTAGAATCTCAAATAGGCATGGATATATGTTCCGCATCTCCCGCTCGGTCTCCAAGTAGCCTCCTTAACTGGCTGACCTCTCCACTGCACCTTCACTGAAGTTATGTCCTTTGACCTCAACATTCAAACCTGCCAATCCAAAATAGCCACCGGCTCCACATCATAGGTCAAATCACCATCCAACTGAACCGTGCTGAAATCCAAAATATGAGACGGATCGCCGAAATACTTCCATAGCATAGAAACATGAAATACCAGATGCACACTCGACAAACTAGGTGGAAAGGCAAGCTTGTAAGCCACTTCTCCAATCATCTGAAGTACCTCAAACGGCCCATTATACCGAGGTCTTAACTTTCCCTTTTTCCCGAACCTCATAACACCCTTCATGGGTGAAACCTTGAGCAGTACCTTGTCCCTAACCATGAAAGCATCATCACGAACCTTCCTATCAGCATAACTCTTCTGTCTAGACTACGCCGTGCGAAGCCGATCCTAAATCAATTTGATCTTGTCCAAAGCCTCTTGAACCAATTTAGTACTTAATAGTCTATCCTCGCCCGACTCAAACCAACCTACCGGAGATCGATATTGTCTTCCATACAAGCCTCATACAGATCCATCTGAATACTCGACTGGTAGTTGTTGTTGAGGACAAACTCCGCAAGCGGCAGAAACAGATCTCAAGATTCCCTGAAATCAATGACACAAGCGTGTAGCATATCCTCCAATTTTTGAATAGTGATTTCAGATTGTTCATCCTTCTAAGAGTGAAATGTTGTGCTCAACTCAACCTGGGTGCCCAAATCTCGTTGTACTTCTCTCCAAAACTGCAATGTAAATAGTGTGCCCTGATCTAAATGATCGACACTGGGTAACCATGAATGGTAACAGTCTCGCAGACGTAAATCTTAGCCAAATGCTCCGAAGAATAAGTAGTCTTAACTGGAATGAAGTGCAGGGAATTGGTCACCCCATCCACAATCACCCAAATAGCATCAAATTTCCTTGGAGCCCAACTACAAAATCCATAGTGATATGCTCTCATTTCCACTCTGGAATCTCAAGCCTCTGAAGCAATCCACCTGGTCTCTGATGCTCATACTTCACCTGCTGACAATTTTGGCATCGAGCTACAAACCCCACTATATCTTTCTTCATTCTCCTCTAGCAAGTGTTGCCTCAAGTTCTGGTGCATATTCACAGCACCCGGATGAATAGAATACCATAAACTGTGGGCCTCCTCAAGAATCAACTCACGTATCCCATCTACATTGGGCACACAAATCCGGCCCTGCATCCTTAACACCCCATCATCTCCGATAGTAACATCCCTAGCATCAATATGTTGAACTGTGTCCTTAAGTAAAAGCAAATGGGGATCATCATACTTGCGCTCTCTAATGCAATCATATACAGAAGACTGAAAAACCACACAAGCTAGAACCCGACTAGGCTCCGAAACATCTAATCTCATAAACTGGTTGGCCAGTGCTTAAACATAAACTGCAAGCGGTCTCTCACCAACAGGAATAAATGTGAGGCTAACCATACTCACCGCCTTCCTACTCAAGGAAACGACCACCATATTGGCCTTCCCGAGATGATACAGAATAGTGATATCATAGTCCTTTAGCAGCTCCAACCATCTCCAGTGCCTTAAATTTAGATCCTTTTGTTTGAACAAGTGCTGGAGACTTCGATGATCTATAAATACCTCACAAGACACACCGTATAGATAATGCCTCCAAATATTCAATGCATAAATGATGGCAGCTAACTCGAAATCCTGGACAGGGTAGCTCATCTCATAAGGCTTCAACTGACGTGAAGCATAAGCAATCACTCTACCCTCCTGCATCAAGACACACCCAATACCGATACGAGAAGCATCACAATACACTGTATAATAGAAGAAGCTGAAGGAAAAACTAGAACTGGAGTTGTGGTCAAGACAGTCTTGATCTTCTGAAAGCTCTCTTCACACTCATCCGACCACCTGAAAGTAGCACCCTTCTGGGTAAATTTGGTCAAAGGTGATGCAATAGACGAGAAACCCTCCACGAAGCAACGATAATAACCGGCCAAACCAAGAAATCTTTGAATCTCCATAGTTTGAGGACGGCATGGGTTAACTCTGAACCGCCTCTATCTTCTTTGGATCCACCTAAATCCCATCACTAGACACCACATGCCCCAATAACGCCACCGAACTAAGACAAAACTCACACTTAGAGAACTTGTCATAAAGTTTCTTCTCCCTCAACCGCTGTAACACAATCCTTAAATACTAGGCATGCTCTTCCTGGCTACGAGAGTACACCATGATATCATCAATGAATACTATGAAAAACGAGTCGAGTTAAGGCTGAAATACACTGTTCATCAGATGAATGAATGTTTCTAGGGCATTGGTCAGCCCAAAAGACATCACAAGGAACTCAAAATGACCTTAATGGGTCCTGAATGCAGTCTTTAGAATATCTGAGTCCCGAATCTTCAACTGGTGATACCCTGACCTCAAATCAATCTTAGAGAACACCCTCGCTCCCTAAAGCTGATCAAATAGATCATCAATAAGCGGTAAAATATACTTGTTCTTGATTGTAACTTTGTTCAATTGCCTATAGTCGATGCACATCCGCATAGTACCATCCTTTTTCTTTAGAAACAGAATTGGTGCACCCCAAGGAGACACACTAGGCCTAATAAATGCCTTATCAAGAAGTTTCGGAAGCGACTCTTTCAATTCCTTCAACTCAGTCGATGACATACATACTGAGGAATAGAAATGGGTTGAGTGCCCGGCGCCAAGTCAATACCAAAATCAATATCCCTATCGGGCAACATGCTCGGCAAATCGGTAGGAAACACATCTGAAAAGTCGCGCACCACCAAAACAGAATCAGTAGTAAGAGTATCAGTACCAACATCCCTCACAAAGGAAAAATAAGATAAACATCCCTTCCCAACCATCTGTTGGGCCTTCAAATAAGAAATCACTATGTTGGGAACATAATCTAAAGAACCTCTCCACTCGATCCTTGGCAAACCCGGCACCCCCAATGTCATGGTTTTGACGTGACAATCCAGAATAGCATAACATGGAGACAACCAGTCGATACCCAAGATCACATCGAAGTCAACCATACTAAGCAATAAGAGATCAACTCTAGTCTCCAATACCCCAATAGTCACTACACACGACCTATATACATGATCCACAATAATAGTATCGCACACCGCCATAGATAAATGAACAGGTGAAACTAAGGATTCACGGGGCATATCCAAATAACATGTAAAATAGGAGGACACATAGGAATAAGTAGAGCCAATATCAAATAATGTGGAAGCATCTGTGTGGCAAACTAAGATAATATTTGTGATTACTGCTTCTGAAACAACGACATCTAGCATGGGAGGAATAGCATAGAATCGGGCCTAACCGCCACCAGTCGGCCTCCCCCTCTAGAGCGACCTCTATCTGTTTGTGACCCACCCCGAGCTGGTTGGGTGGGTGGTAAAGTAAATGGTGTGGAAGTTGCAGCCTGACTCCTCTACTACACTGGACGTCCTGGGCGATGAGGAAACTGTCTCCACATATGCCCAAACTCCCCGTACTAGAAACAACTCCCTGGTGGTGGTGGTGGGGAATGAATTGGGCCCCGAATACCAGAATAAATGCTAGAAGGACCTGACATAGATGAACCTTGAACTGATGGAGCACGGTATGAACTCTAAGCTGGAAGGGCACTGAGAGATGAGTGACCCTGACGAGCACTGTATGAACCATGATAGGATGATGCACCACGATGAGCTGGACGAGCCATCTAGGCGTGCCTATAAGGACAACCTCTGCTTAGGTAGAACTGACCCCCAGAAGGACACCGCTGAAACCACCTTATCCACGAGGCATCTTATCCTCCCTCTCCTCATGCTTCTGACTACGAACCATCTCTAGTCGCCGAGCAATATCAACCACCTCGTTGAATTGAGCACCAGATACACTATCCCGGGGCCATAGCAAAACGCATATGATAGATGAGGCCATCAATGAACCTCCTAATCCTATCCCTCTTAGTGGGAACCAACCAAACTGTGTGACGAGCCAACTCTGAAAATTTCATCTCATACTGAGTCACAGACAGGCCATCTTGACGTAGCTATTCAAACTGTCTACGCAGCTCTTCCTTGAGGGTCAGTGTCACGAACTTCTCCAAGTAGAGAACGGAGAACTCATGAGGTATAAGTAGCGCTACACTAACTGGCCCGCGCCTTTCATAAGCCTCCCACCATCTGAAGTGATCCTCAATAAACTGAAAGGTAGTAACAACGCCCGACTAGTCTCCAGAAAACCCACAGTACGAAGAATCCGCTGACACTTATCCAAGAAGTCTTGAGCATCATCTGACTCATCCCTACTGAATGATGGGGGTTGGAGTCTCTAAAACCTCTCAAAACTCTTCTGCTCATCCTCACTCATAACGGGACCCACCCGAGCCTGAGAAGTTACAACCGGCTAGTCTGGAAAAACCTCAGCGTCTGAAGTCCCTGCACCTGCTCTGGAGTACCGGCGGCGGGAGTTTGAGTACCGCCCCCTACCTGAGAAATGGCTGGCGTTTGGTCTGGACAAAAATTTCCTGAGCAAGGCTAGTGCACATTGTCAAAATCTAAGGTAAAGACTCCTGAAGGCCTGGAATCACAATGGGTACAGCTGGTGTCTGAGTCGTCCCCACTGGCTCAACCACCTCTAAACCTTCTCCTGAGATGGAGAACCTGATGGATCTTCAAGTGCTATTCTAGCTGTTGTGCAAGCTGAACCTTTGTCCCTACCGCGAGCTGCACCATCTGTATGAGAATAGAATAACAGAAGTTTAGTTCCAGGAATCAACAAATCAGCACGACAAGAATACAAGAATGTGAAGTTTGTCCAGGGTTCAACAACCTCCCGAAAATAAGTATGGACGTCTCCATACCGATTCGCAAAAATTTGCTAAAACTGCTCATGACTCGTGAGACCTATATAACCTAGGATCTGATACCAACTTATCACGACCCAAAACTTAGCCTTTCGTGATGGTGCCTAACGTGGTATTAGGCAACCCCACACCTCAAAACAGTTCCAACATTTTTTAAATGAAAAATGAAATAACATAGGGTTTAAATAATTAAAGCTCTCATAACTAGATAGAAAGTCAAAACTCAATACCGAGGTTCCTAAAACCAAGGTGTCACTGAGAACATAAGTGCCTATACAACACGAGTTTGAAAATATTGTCTATGAAAAATTGAAACTAAATACATAAAGCGAAAAGATAGGGGGTGAGTCAAGGTCGGGGAACGCGGGGCAGCTACCTCAAAATCTCCGAATGATCCTCAGATAATCAAAACCCACCGTGTCCGGTAACACCTAGATTTGCACACGAAGTGCAGAGTGTAGCGCGAGTACAACCAACTCAGTAAGTAAGAAGACTAACTATTGGACTGAAAGTAGTGACGAGCTTCAAAAGGACAATTCAATTAAGAAAATACGATACAGGAAAATAGGCATGCTTTCAAGTTCGACATTTGAGGCCAAAAATAGTTAATTCATGTCAAGTTCAATTGAACAGGATATAGTATCTCTCAGAAACTACATGACAGTGATATATGTCAGCTGAAGTACACAATAATGAAATCAAGGGCGTATTCTCAGAGTAACAGTCACTCAGTCCTCCCATCAACTACGACCTCTCAGTCACTCATTCTTCAAAGTCACTCGACACTCGCACTCGCACACAATAGGTACTTTCGCTCACTAGGGGTGTGCAGACTCCGGAGGGGCTCCTTCAGCCTAAGCGCTATAATAAGTCAATCATGGCATTAATCAATAAAACATATTGCGGCATGCAGCTCAATCCCATAAATATCCTCACAATCAGACCCTCGACCCTCACTCACTCATCAATCTCTCTAGTCTCTTGGGCTCTCAATAATCATGATAATTATCCCAAACATCAATGACAGAATGTATCAATAAGGAAAAACAGAGACTGAGATATAATATGCAAGTAAAAACTGTGATTGAGTACAAAATGGAAATTTAGTAGATAATTCAACATGTAAGACGACCTATGTGGGTCCCTATTGTACCAACACATGTCCTATGCATGATTTCTAACATGATTTGTAGTTCAATTTCTATAACACATGGGGAATATACAGATAACAATAGATTATTCAACTTTACAGTTCTATGGAATTGGCCAAGTCACAATTACTATGGTGCACGCCCACACGCCCGTCACATAGCATGTGCGTCACCTCAACACCAGTAACATGACACATAATTCCGGGTTTCATACCCTCAGCACCAAATTTAGAACTGTTACTTACCTCAAATCGTGCAAATCTCTACTCCAGCACGCCTTGCCTCGTGAAACGGCCTCCAAATGCCTAGAATCTATCCACAAACAGTTTGATACAATCAACACGGGCTAAAGGAATCAATTTCATAAGAAAATATTAAGTTATTAATCTAAAGTCAAAATTCAACTCAAAAGTCGGCCCTCGGGCCCATGTCTCAGAATCGGGTAAAAGTCACAAAATCCGGAAGCCCATTCCACCATGAGTCTAATCATACAAAATTTACCAAAATCCAACACAAAATCGATACATAAATCCCCAATTTGAACTCTCCAAATCCCTAGCCTCAACCTCCCAAATTACACCTCAAAACCACACAAACTAGGTGGGAAAAATCAATGGGGAAACATAATTATTGCATAAATTTAACCACAAGTGACTTACCTCATGAAACTCCTCAAAAATCCTCTCAAAAATCGCCTAATCCCAATCTTGGAATGTTCAAAATGAAGACAAGTCGTGAACCCTTGAATTAATATACACTGACAGTGGCTTCGCTTCTGCGGTCCATTTAGCCGCTTTTGCGGCACCGCTTTTGCGGTTAAAGTTGTGCACCTACGTACTTACACTTAACTCCCAACCTACCGCTTCTTCATCAAAGGACTCGCACCTGCAGCCCCGCGTTCGCTTCTGCGTGCCTAGAGCCAAGTTCCAAATTTCGCACTTGTGACCACAATTCCACTTCTGCGGACTCGCAAGTGCGCTCCTCCTTCCACACCTGCGATACAACCAAGGCTAGAACAATCTTGCTTCTGCGCCACTCCAGTTGCACCAGCGGCATTGTACCTGCGGTCAATCCCCTCGCAGATGCGATCACACTAGAAGACTCCCAGCTTCAGCAATGCACTAAGTCCCATTTTCGGTTTATTAACGATCAGAACTGCACCTAAAGCCCCAGTACCTTCACCAAATATACCAACAAGTCCTAAAATATGATACGAACTTAGTCGAGCCTCCAAATCATATCAAACCACATCACAAACATGAATCGTACCAAAAATCAAGTCTATTGAAACTAAGGAAATTCCAACTTCTACAAATGATGCTGAAACCTATCAAATCACGTCTGATTGACTTCAAATTTTGCACATAAGTCACCAATGACACCATGGACCTATTCAAACTCCCAGAAGCCAATTCCGAGTCCGGTATCCACAAAGTCCACTCTCGGTCAAACTTCTAAATTTCAACTTTCACCATTTCAAGCCTAATTCAATACGGATCTCCAATTCACAATCCAGAGATGATTCTAAGTCCAAAATCACCCAACGGAGCTAACAGGACCATCAAAACTCCATTCCGGAGTCATTTACACGTAAGTCAGTATCCGGTCAACCTTTTCAACCTAAGCTTCCAACCTTGAAACTAAGTGTCTCAATTCATCTGAAACCTCTCCGGATACGAACCAACTACCCAGCAAGTCACATAATACAATTAAGCAGGGAATGAATAGTAAATGGGGGAACAGGGCTACAACTCTTAAACGACTGGTTGGGTATTTTGTTGTTGAGTGAGGTTATAAACTTATTATGTTTGCTAATCTTAAATTGTATTGGATTATATTTTTATTATGTTGGAATTTGTCATATTTTAAATAATTATGTTTTGTTTTTAAAACTTTGTTATATTTATGGTTCCAATTTACTTTCTTTAGTATAATGGTTTGTTATTTCACATTGCATGTTGTTTATTTTTTAGTTAGAACTGATAGATTAGTTTTTTAAAACATTTAAACACTGTTATGACATTATATTTATCAATATTAATTTATTTTATCAAACATGCATTCTAAGATGTTCTTACAAAATGTATGTTTTTAGTTTTTGTAATTAATTAAATTAAATATTACTAATTTGGAAAATATATATAAATTATTTTTGTAATATTAGTTATAAATATATGATAACTAATTAATGTTTTTTCAAGAAAAATGTAACGACCCGACCGGTCGTTTTGAGCTCTAGCGAGTCGTTCAGCGGTTTGAAGTCGTTAGCAGCTTCATTTCAGGTATTATGACTTGTAGGTGTGGTCGGAATTGAATTTCGGAAAGTTTAGAGTTGCTTTGGAAAGAAAATTCTCATTTCAAAAGCCTTAAGTTGGAAGAATTAACTAAGATTGGAATTTTGAGTAAACGACCTCCGAATCAGGATTTGAAGGTTCCAGTAGGTTCGTATGATGATTTCGGACTTGGGTGCATGTCCGGATCGGATTTTGGATAACCCGGGAGCGCTTCGGCGCATATTATGGAAGTTAGCATTTTAGAAGAATTTCATAGAATTGGGTTTGAAGTGCATTACAGTGTTGTTGATGTTCATTTAGGATTCCAAGTCTGGGAATGTTTCGCATGGTGATTCTGGAGTTGGGGGCGCGATCGGAAGTAAATTCGGATGTCCGGAAGTCATTTTGAAGTCATTCGGCTAAAGATAGAAATTTGAAGGTTTTTGAGAAATCCGACCGGAAGTGAAAGTTTTGATATTAAGGCCAGAATGCGATTCCGAAAGTTGGAGCAGGTCCGTAATGTTGAATATGACTTGTGCGCAAAATTTGGGGTCAATCGGACGTGATTTGATAGGTTACGGCATCGGATGCAGAAGTTGAACATTTCTAAGTTCATAAAGTTGGGATTTGGGTGCGGTTCGTGGTTTCGATGTTGTTTGATGTGATTTGAGGCCTCGAACAAGTCCACATTATATTTTGGAATAAGTTGGTATAATTAAACGGGGTCCCGGGGGGCTCGGGTGGATTTCGGGTTGTTAACGGATCAAGTTTGGGAGTTTGAAGAAGGTTGAGGCTGCTGTCATCTGGTGTGACCGCACCTGCGAGGATTTGGCCGCAGGTGCGGCTATGGCACCGCAGGTGCGAAGAATGGATGGTCTGGCTGGGAGCGCAGGTGCGATGGCATTTCCGCACCTACGAAGACGCGGATGCGGATAGAGGGTGCAGGTGCGATTTTGGGCTGGAGTTGAGGCAGCCGCAGACGCGGGAGATTGGTGGCACCTGCGGGAGCGCAGGTGCAGAATCGAGGCTGGGTAAAATGTTTTAAAACCGAGAATTTGAGGCCATTTCTTCATTTCTTCTTTGGTTTGGTCGATCTTGGAAGGCTTCAAAGAGAGGATTTCTTCATACAATGTCAAGGTAAGTAACTCCTTCATGCTTCTAAGTTAAATACAAGATTATATGCATGGATTATGTCACGACCCAAAACCCCTAAGATCGTGATGGCGCCGGACACAAGGTCAGGCAAGCCAAAACATTAATTAAGTGAAATAACTTTCCAGTTTTAACATTTTCGAAAACGTTACCTTTTCTTGCATTTCATAATCAAATAAATAAATTTTAGTAAGCTTAAATACGACAACACATCAATTCAGTTTAATGAAATAAATCCCAACACGTCCCCCGAACCTGGTGTCACAAGTACATGAGCAACTTCTATGAATTTTACAAATATTACAAAGCCTGTCTGAAATACAACTGTACAAGGAAATTTAAAATAAAATAGATATAGTATGAAGGTGGATTTTTCAGCTGCGGATCTCCTCTGGAAGATGCAGCTCGCCTAAGTCTCCGAATCCTTCACATTACCATGAAGGTACTTGTGCAATAAACAGCAAGTGCAGCATGAGTACGAAAACAACGTGTACTCAGTAAGTCGCCCACCTAACCTTAAAGAGGTAGTGACGAGGGGGAAAATTAGACTCTTACTAAGGTCTGACAATACAATGGGTGACAGAATATGATGAAATACAATAGACATGAAAGGCAGCAAGCAACAAGTACTTAGCAAATAACGGAACCTAGATGATAACGGAAAAAGGAACAGCAAAGTACTAAAATCTCCTCTTAACCAATACATGACACTCCAGTTATAAGTGACTCAGAACTCAAGTGATCATACATATACCAGGACAAGACAACCGGACGGAGTCATAAGGGTGGTCATAGGGACTGAGATCATAAGCTAACCCACCATCGCGCATCATACTTGCGACTCGCGTCTGACTCGATGTAATAAGCTAACCCACGATCACGCATCGTACCTGCGACTCGTGTGCTGACTCGATAATGATAAGCTGACCCACGACTCGTGTGCTGACTCGATATACTAAATATAAAGCTCCCCACGATCGCGAATCATACATGCGACTCGTGAGCTGACTCATATATATGTAATTAACATAAAGCTCCTCTCGATCGCGAATCATGCCTGTGACTCGAGTGCTGACACATTCCCACACATTTAAATTCACTTTTTATTAAGAAAATAGTTTCCTCATGGAAAATAGTAAATCCGTATTAAAAGAAGCATGAAACATAGGTTTCAAAATCATTTGTTTTTGAAACTCATTTGTCAAATTTAACGGTATTCCTCGATACGACCTAATCCAGGTACATATATATTTACAGCGGAAACAAATTCTCTTTAGAAGGATAATAGTATGAACCCCAGCTTTCTTTTAAACATTTAATTATGTTTTCGGTCATATTAATAGTTCAATGAAACAGGCAGGGTTACAGATACACACATAAAGCATGCTAGTGGGTCCTAGACTACCCGGACATAAGCATATTAGTAGCTACACACGGACTCACGTCACCTCGTGCGTACGTAGCCCCCGAAGATAATAACATATACTGAATTAATTCACCTAGGGGGACAATTCCCCCTCACGAAGTTAGAAAGGAGACTTATCTCGCTCTGAAGTTCTAACACCGGCTTCCAAGCCCTTCCGGTGACCCCAACGGACGCACCAAGCTCCAAAACTACCACATAAATGACAAAGCAATGAAAATTCATCCTAATACTCACAACAAATTCAGATTATATACTTTCCCAACCCCGCTCAGTGAAATGACCAAAATGCCTTCGGGCCCACATGCCCGAAAATCCAAAATTCTCGAAGATGCCTTCTACCCATAGCCTTACTAACTCAATTATATAATTTGTTACAATATTCATGCTCAATTCGTGGCTAAAATCCACACTTTCCATATTCTAGGTTTTCTTCAAAGTTTTCCCAATTCCCCTACAAATTTCATGCTCAAACCCATGCAATAACTTTGTATTAATCTTAGAAATGAGTAGAATCCACCTACCTCTGAAGCTTGATGAAATCCCTCTTGAAAAGCTCTCCAAATTCGCCACACCACAATGAGAGAAATGAAGAAATGACCAAAATCCGCTCTTAAAACACCCCACTGCCTCCAGCCATTTTCGCATCTGCAGTGAACCAGCCGCTCCTGCGGCTCCGCACCTGCGGAAATTCCATCGCAGGTGCGGCCCTGACTCAGCCCAGCAGCGTCTACTCCTGCAATCCTTCTTCGCACCTGCGATTCCGCAGGTGCGACCAAACTCCCACACCTACGGCTCCGCACCTGCGGCCTAACCCTCTCAGGTGCGGAGCACTCCAGAAACCAGCAACAGCAAATCACTCTGAAAAGATCCGAAACCACCTCGAAACACACCCGAGACCCCCGGGACCCCATCCAAACACACGACTCAGTCCCATAACATGATACGGACTTGCTCGAGCCCTCAAATCATATCAAACAATGCTGAAATCACAAATCACACTCAAATCCAAATTCTTTAAGAACTTAGAATTTCAAACTTCTACATCTGATGCTGAAACCTATCAAATCACGTCCGATTGACCTCAAATTTTGCGCACAAGTCATATTCAACATTACGGACCTGCTCCAACTTCCAGAATCGCATTCAGACCTCGATATCAAAACTTCCACTTCCGGCCGGATTTCCCAAAAAACCTTTAAATTTCTATC
Organism: Nicotiana paniculata; assembly: GCA_005239505.1. Classification (NCBI taxonomy): domain Eukaryota; kingdom Viridiplantae; phylum Streptophyta; class Magnoliopsida; order Solanales; family Solanaceae; genus Nicotiana; species Nicotiana paniculata. Next base: position 72,670 of record ML353797.1, on the reverse strand, counting down.
TTTAGCCAAATGGCTCCAAAATGACCCAAGGGCATCCAAATTCACTTCCGATCGCGCTCCCAATTCCAGAATCACCATACGGAGATATTCCTAGACTCGGAATCCCAAACGGACATCAACCTCATTGATATGCACTTCAACCCCAAATTCATGAAATCCTTCTAAAATGCTAACTTCCATAATATACGCTGAAATGCTCCCAGGTTATCCAAAACCCGATACAGACATACACCCAAGTCCGAAATCATCATACGAACCTGCAAGAACCTTCAAATCCTGATTCGGAGATCGTTTACTCAAAATTCTATTCTTAGTTGATTTCTCCAACTTAAGGCTTCTGAACTGGGAATATCCTTTCCAATCAATTCTAAACTTCCTAGAATTAAATTCCGACCACACGCACGGGTCATAATACCTGAAACGGAGTTGCTCACGACTTCAAACTGCTGAAAAACATACTAGAGTTCAAAACGACCAGTCGGGTCATTACAGATTAGGCATGGAAATTGATTGGAAATTTTGGAGAATCTTAAAGAAACCTAGAAAATGGAAATTTGGATTTTTAGCCACGAATTGAGCATGAATATTTGAGTAAATTGTATATTTGAGTTAGTAAGGCTATGGGTAGAATATATCTTCAAGGAATTTCAGATTTTCGGGCACGTAGAAACGAGGGCATTTTGGTCATTTCACTAAGAGGGGTTGGGAAATTATATAATTTGGAATTTTTTGCAAATATTAGAGTATATTTGCATTGGTTCGTCATTGTTTGGATAGTTTTGGGGATTTGTGCGTCCGTTTGGAGTCATCGGAAGGGCTTGGAGGCCGGTTATGGAATCTCGGAGCGAGGTAAATCTCCTTTCTAACTTTGTGAGGGGGAATTATCCCTAGGTGAACTAATTAACTTTGTGAGGGGGAATTATCCCCCTAGGACCCACTAGCATGCCTTACATGGTATATCTGTGATCTTGTCTGTGGTATTAGACTGCTAATATAACTGAAATTCTAATTGAATGACTAAGGAAGATTAGAGTTTAGTTTTCTAAACCATCTAAAAAGAGAATTGATTTCCTTCGCGGGCAAATTGTATTTTCGGATAAGGTTGTATTATCAAACATTATAAAAATTTGGCAAGTGAATTTCAAAAGGATTTAAACACTATTTTATGGTTTTTAAAAGAGAAATCTGTCATTTACTTGAGTATTTGTTTTCCCGACGTATTCGGGGTGGACTATTGATTGTGCCTAACTGCATGTGACCGCTTCGCAATTTACATTTCGCGAGCGGAGTGATATTTTCCCCACTCTCATGGGAGCGGGCCGTACGCCACGGCGAATTTAAAATGCACTTTTGGTACAGGCCGTTCGATCCTCGGCAGTGCATAGACATGATTATTATATTGAGAGGTGCACTTATGGGATGGGCCGTTTGATCCTCAGCAGTGCACAGAGATGATTATTATATTGAGAGATGCACTTTTGATACGGGCCGTTTGATCCTTGGTAGTGCATATACATGAGTATTTTATTGAGAGGTGCACTTTTGGTACGGGCCGTTCGATCCTCGGCAGTGCACAAAATTGATTATTATGACAGCTCAGGCCGGTTGTTCTTATCCCGTATGCGCATGCTAAATTGTTAAATATTTTTCTTGGATTTTTAAAAATGGCAAGATATTTGGGGAAACAAAGAGGAAATTTGTTTATTTAAAATATTTGGGGGGAAATGAGGAAGTGGTAACTGTTTGTTTATTCCCAGTATTTACTTGGATTTTAGTGCCTTATATATATTGCTGCTTTGCTACCTTTACATGCCTACCGTGTTCATCTTATACGGTTAATTAATCTGTTGGCCCTTAGTGAGTGTCTAATTCGACCTCTTGTCACTACCTCTCTGAGGTTAGGCGGTCGACTTACTGAGTACACGTTATTTTTGTACTCATGCTATACTTGTTGTGCATTTTATTGCACAGGTACTTTCATAGCAATGTAGAGGATTCGGAGACTTAGGTGTTGCATCATCCGGAGGCGATCCGCAGCTGAAAAAATCTCCCTCGTACTGTATTTATTTTGATTTTAAACTTCCTTGTCCAATTTGTATTTCGGATAGGCTTTGTGATGATTGTATAAATTCTTAGAAATTGCTCATGTACTTGTGACACCGGATTCTGGGATGTGTTGGGATACATTTGTTAAAGTGTAATATTCAAACTATTGTTTTACTTGACAGATTTTTATTTAGTTAATATGTAATAAAGTGTAAGAAAATATTTTTTTCATAAATGTTTAAACCGGAAATTATTTCGATTAATTAATGATTGGTTTGCCTGACAATGATGTCCGGCGCCATCACGACCTTATGATTTTGGGTCGTGACAAAAAAAATATTCATCTTAAATACCGAAATTTATGGGCATAATTTATTATATTAATTTTTAAGTTTTGATAATTACTTCCTTTATAATTTAATCTAACTGTGTAATTACACTTGTGCAACCAAACAGTACACTTGTAATTATACTGTAATTATATTATGACAAAAAAATTGGTTGTCGTAATTACTATATTGTGTAATTACTAGGTTGCGTAATGACTACTCTAGTAATTACACCAATTCTAATTACCGGGTGACTTTCCAAACACACCCTAACTGGTAAAACTTTATGTACCAACGCATATCATATTTCTATTGGCTTAGTATAAACACAAGAAAGGATAGGTTTTTACCCCGATGATAATATCAACTAGTATATGTTGTCAAGGTGCAACGAAAAATTTGTGACATTAATTCGCAAAAAACATGCTCCCATAACTTGCTCGTATTTTTCCCGAACTTCTTTATTAACACAGCCAGACATCTCTATAAGAGTATTCTTATATAATAGTCATTCACTATAAAAGTCAAATTTTTCTTAGATTTGATATTTAAGTTATATTTTACCTCTATAACAGTTTTTTACCAATAACAGCAACATCCTTCTTTATAGTAGAACGCTCTTTTGTAACATTACTCCTCTATAAATACCATATAGAATCGTCAAGATTACTAAAATAATTTTAAAATATGCACACAATTTTTTCCATTGAATAAAGTTCGTATCTTGCGTAAAACATAAGATTTGAAGATTTGCACATGAAATATTTTTCATTGGATACCTTTTTGCAGAAAACATGGGCACAAGTTTTCGCAAATTCAAGCGTTATATCGGTTTTAAGAGAATGAAATCTATGAAATAACTAAAAATTCTTCCATCAATCTTGAATGGTTTTATTTTCCTTGTTGCTTGAAAATGTGTGCGTTAGAGTTTAAATCTTTCTACGTTTAGTAATGAATTTATTAGTAGCTTATTTCAATATTTACCTAGTGAAATATGTATTTCTTTTGAGATTTTAGATTTGAATAATTTTTTTTATCTTTTATTTTTAACATTAAAAAAAGAAAAATAAATAATTTTTTGATAACCTTTCTAAATTATATCTAGTACACACCTCCTTTGACCGGGTCCTGTAAAAAGTTCATCAGGGTATTTCATGCCTTTGACTTTAGTTTATAAATTTTACCCACTTATTTTTAACCCCTTATATTTATTAATCAACCCGATACAGCCCGACCCTACCCGGCCCATCGCTAAAAAAGGGTTAAAACTAATTTACCCCAAACTAACACTCATTTCTCGATACATCTTAAAGGAGCTCTGGTGAAGGCGATTCTGACGACAAACTCAAGCGGCTTTCATCTTGTATGGTAGGTGGATTTATGCGATTTTAATTTAGTAATTTTCTGCCCCTTGAATTACCCATTTATTTTAGCTATGGGTGGGTTGAACCTAGTTTTTTTTAAAATTTCTTCTATTTGCTTTAGGGTTTTTAGATTATTAAAAAGAGAATCTTTTTTCATTATCGATATTACTATGAAGTTGTCGTGTTGTTGCCTTGACAGAGAGTTTTTTATAAAAAGATTTACTTTGTATTTGTAAACCGTGTGTAATGTTAGGTTTAAGTGATTATTGTAATATCATTGTTTTGAAAAATATGATATGCTCTTCTTTTTGTCTCCACTTTTGTATTTCTTTATATTCAATTATTGCATGTGGCAGTCAATTTATTTATCCCCTTGTTTGTTTGCAGAAAAATATCTTTTAAATTGATTACACTCAAGTGGTACCATGATAAGGTCTTAGTTCCTGGTAACTTTGCTCGTTATGTAGGGGGTAGTCAAAAATTTACTTTAGAAGTAGATGTGGATTTACTGTCTTTTATTGAACTGATGAAGTACACTAAGTAAATGGAAATTAAAATTGTGGTTGAGTTGTATATTTTTCTAATGGATAGGACAGATAAATTGGTAAATGTTTTCAGAGACAAATATATTATACATTTGTAATGAATTGGAAGATGGGGATACCTTAGATATTTATGTGATTCATGTTGTCCCTTTAAATACAGCGTCGATACGAATGCACGATGCATCACAATACACCGTATAGGACCCCGAACCGGTAGGTAATACCAACATTGGGGTTGTAGTCAAGTAGTCTTGAGCTTTTGAAAGCTCTCCTCACACTCCTCGGTCCACCTGAATGGAGCACCCTTCTGGGTCAGCTTGGTCATAGGTGTTGCAATAGACGAGAAACCCTCTACAAATCGACGGTAATACACCCCCAAGCCAAGAAAACTCCTGATCTTCGTAGTTGAGGACGGTCTAGTCCAACTCCAGACTGCTTCAATCTTCTTCGGATCTACCTTGATCCCCTCACTCGATACTACATGAACCAAAAATGCCACTGAATCTAGCCAGAATTCACACTTCGAAATTTTTTGCATATAACTTCTTTTCTCTCAAGGTCTGAAGCAAAATCCTTAGGTGTTGTTCATGATCCTCTCGGCTTCGGAAGTACACCAGAATGTTTTCAATAAACACAATGACAAAAGAGTCAAGATTGGGCTGAAATACATTGTTTATCAAGTGCATGCATGTTTCTATGGCGTTGGTTAGCCCAAAAGACATCACAAGGAACTTGTAATGACCATACCGAGTTCTGAAAGCAGTCTTCGGGATATCTGGCTCCCGAACCTTCAACTAATAATAGCCTGAACGAAAGTCGATCGTAGAGAACACTCTGGCACCGTGAAGCTCATCAAATAGGTCATTAATATGTGGAAATGGATACATGTTCTTCACTTTAACCTTGTTCAACTGGTGATAATCAATACCCATTCGCATAGAACCATCCTTCTTCTTTACAAATAAGACTAGCGCACCCAAGGCGACACACTGGGCCGAATGAATCCCTTATCAAGCAACTCTTGCTACTATTCCTTTAACTGTTTTAACTCTGCTGGGGCCATATTATAGGGTGGAATAGAAATGGGTTGAGTGCACGGTAATGAATCAATACCAAAGTCGATATCCTTATCGGGCGGCATGGCCGGAAGATCCGCCAAAAATACGTCTAGATAATCCCTCACTACCGGAGCTGACTGGACGGTAGGAGTATCAACAGTAACATCCCTCACATATGCCAGATACGCATCACACCCCTTCTCAACCATCCGTTAAGACTTTAGAAATGAGACAACCCTTGTAGGAACATAATCTAAAGTACCTCTCCACTCTAGTCGCGATAGACCTGGCATAGCTAACGTCACCATCATGGCGTGACAATCAAGAATAGAATGATAGGGCAAAAACCAGTCCATGCCTAAGATAACATCAAAAACCACCACACTGAGCAACAATAAATCGGCTCTGGTCTCAAAACCACTAAGAACAATCAAACACGACTGATACACATAGTTAAGAACAACAGAATCTCCCGCGGGTGTAGACACATAGACAGGAGAACTCAAGGAATCATGGGATACACCCAAATACATAGCAAAATAAGATGACACATGGGAATAAGCGGATCCTAGATCAAATAAGACTAATGCAATTCAATGTCAGAACGGAACAATACATGTGATGACAAAGTCGGATGCAACTGCCTTCGTCCTAGCAGGAAGAGCATAGTATCTTGCCTGGCCTCCCCCTATAAGGAGACCTCTACTTGCTCGACCTCCGTTTCTAGCTGGCTATGCAGGTGGGGGAGGAGGCATAATTGGTGCAGCGACCACGGATTGAGAAGCTTGAGGACCCGGTAGAATACGTGGAGCCTGAGCAATCTGTGGAGGTGCACCCCTCCTAAGTCTGGGGAAATCTCTCACCACATGAAGAGTGTCACCACACTCAAAACAATCTCCCATAGGACATGGCTACTATGGCTGGCTCGGGCCTGATTGGCTGGACTGACCGCTGAAAGCACCCCGTGCAGGAGGTGCACTAGACAATGGCGGTGCATAATAGGGAGACTGAGGCCTAGGAGTAGCCGGAATACCGCATGAAGATAGAAGTGTTGAATGAACAGGGTAACTCAAAAATCCCCTACCATGAGGAGATGCAATTGGGGCACAGGTACCACTATATGTGCCAAACTCGCGAGACCTCTTGGCCTCTCTCTCCTCTCTATCCCGAGTCAACATACCCTCCAATCGCCTAGCAATCCCCACTACCTGCTGGTATGCAATGTCTATCTCCAACTTTTAGGCCATGCTAAATCTGATACTAGGGTTGATCCCCTCAATAAATTGACGAACCCTCTCTCGAACAGTAGCAACCAAGGCAAGCAGCATGCCTAGCCAAATCAATGAATCGGACCGCATACTCCGACAAGATCATAAAACCTTGGCGCAACTGCTCAAACTTTGCGCGCCATGCATCTCTGAGATACTGGGGAACATACTCACTCAAGAACATATCTGAGAACTGAGTCCAAGTGAGTGAAGTTGCCTCGGTCGGACTACCCAACTCATATGCTCGCCACTACTGATAGGTTGCTCCTCTAAGTTGGGACGTAGTGAAAGAAACCCCACTAGACTCCGCAACACCAATAGTATAGAGGATACAGTGGAACTCTTCAAGAAAACCATGGGTGTCCTCTGACGCCAAGCCACTGAAAGTAGGAGGGTGGTACTTTTTGTACCTATCGAGCTTGAGCTGCTCCTCATTAGAAACTGCTGGCCTAACCTCTAGCTGAACTGGGGCTACTGGTTATATTGTTATAACCTCTAGAACCCGGTCGACCTGGACCCGCTAATTTGGGGTACGGGCAGCAGGAGTCTGGGCTGCTCCCCCGTACTGAGATGTGGTAGGAACAAGTGGTATTAACCCTACCTGAGCCAAAGTGTTGAACATGCTCAGAAACTGGGCGAGAGTCTCCTAGAAGGATGGTGCAGTAACAGGCGTCTCAGGTGCATGCCCTCCAAATGGAGCTACTGGTGGATCTTCTGTAGCAGCTCGTGTGGGTGCTCTAGTTGCACCACATGGATGTCCTTGGCCTCTACCTCGGCCTTGGCCTCTCACGGCTCTAATAGAGAGCGCGGGTGGCTGGTCATTTGATCCAACTATACGTATCCTCACCATTTGTGAGAGAATAAAAAGACAAAAATTTAGAATCCGAAGTTAAAAATTTTGCACGATGAGGAATCAAAGAAGTGAAGTTTTTCCTAATAGTTACATAGCCTCTCGAAGATAAGCACAGACGTCTCCATACTGATCTGCGAGACTCTACTAAACCTGCTTATGACTCATAACATTTATAAACCTAGTTCTCTAATACCAACTTGTCACGACCCCAATTTCCCTTCGTAGGATGTTGTGACAGCACCTAGTCTCTAAGACTAGGTAAGCCAAACAAGTATGCGGAATAACTGAAATATTGAGCTAAAACTCAACGTCAACAACAGTAACAAATAAAATCTGCAACCTAAGTGTAAACAACTCCCAAAACTCGATAGATATAAGTCACAAACTCTAAAGAGAAATACCAAATATCCATATATATCAGAGTCTAATAATGATAATGATAAGGAATCAACATAATAAAGACAAATGGGGACTCCAAGGTTTGCGTACGCTGGCAGATGTACCTTGAAGTCTCCAAACAGTAGCACAACACTCTAATATTAAGGCTGATAGGATGCACCTGGATCTGCACAAAAAGATGAGCAGAAGTTTAGTATGAGTACACCACCACGATACCCAGTAAGTGTCATGCCTAAGCTCGACAAAGTAGTGACGAGGTCAAGTTAGGGCCCACTGGAAATAATAAGAAACAAGGCAGAAGATATAATAATATAATGAGATGACTGAGAAATGAAACAACGAGAATTTACGGAAGGTAATAAAACAGAATCAAAGAAGGACAAATACAACATGAAAGGAAGGCAAAAATCTTACAAGTTAAGGAATTACAAAAACAACCATTATAGCAAATAGAGGAAATCAACAAGGGCACTCCCGAGATACTTCCTCGTAGTCCCAAAAGTAAATATCTCACAACAATTTCTTATATCACCGCAGGAGCCTTTATATTTTGTTTTGAAAATCATTTTTCTCGAAATAGCATCCCGTGTTTTAGCCTACTTTATCACACCGCATGAATTCTAGTAGTTCTCCTACTAGCCACGCATATCAAGCCCACTTTATCTCACCGCATGTGTGTCAACACCCAAACCTTATACTACTGCATGCATATCAATAATCACAATGGCACGGCAGAAACCTAGTGCAAACAATAACAACCAAAAAACCATCTCAACAATAATCACGGAAACCAAAACATAACAACTGAAACAATGATATTTCATGGATAGCAATTTCAAGTAAAGAATCTCACTGTTAAATAAGGAATATGGAATCAAGAAAACTAATAATTCAACTAAGCATGTAGTACAATTTGCAAATAAGAGAGAAGACAAGTAGACAGGTGAAATTATCCTAAACATGATGACTATACATGCTAAAGAAACTCAGTAAGGCATAAAAAGGAAATTACTTAAATAAAATCAGAATTTCAATATTTAACCCGTGTATGTACTCGTCACTTCGCGTACACAGCCCTCACGTATCACAAATTTTCACAACAATACCAAATCCTAAGGGTTTCCCCCACAAGATTAGAAAAGTCACTTACCTCAGATCTCGCTCAATCAATCAATAAGAAGGCCTTTCCCTAGATTTTCCAACTCCGATCGGCTCGAATCTAACCAAAACAATTTCATACTATAAATATAACTATAGGAATCTACTTTAAATAATGAAATTACGACTTTAGCAAAGAATTGAAAAATTGCTCCAAAACGTTGGCCCGGGCCCACGTCTTGGAACCCGACCAAAATTACAAAAAACGAACATCTATTTGATATTGAGTCCAACCATACAAGAATTATCCAAATCCGGCCTCATTTGGACTTTCAAAACCCAAAAATTCTGTCAAAGAACTTCCACCATTTTTTCCCAAATTTCTCAACCCAAAGCCTTAATTAAATGAAGAAATTAATGATAGATCAGTGGAGATTAACCAAAAATGAGTCAAGAATCTTTACCCAAATGTTTCCTTTGAAACTCCCCCAAAATCTCATCTCAATTCGTGCTCTCAAAGTCTCAAAATGAAAATGAGAGCAAACCCTCAATTTTGAAAATTAATATTGCTGCCCAGTTAATCCTTCTTCGCGACAGCGGGAATTGCCTCACGCTCGCGAAGCACAAAATTGATACAGCTCAAATTCCCTTCATTGCGAATGCAGAATTAGCCTCGTGTTCGTGATGCACAAATACACAGCTGCCAGGATCCTCTCCGCGAATGCGAGATAGCCTACGCGAACATGATGCAAACTAAGCCAAACCTTCACGAACGCGGCCCTTCTAATGCGAATGTGAAGAACAACATCACCTGACTATCTAGAAACCCTTCGCAAATGCGGGACCTCCCTCGTGAACGCAAAGAAGGAAACCAGAACTGAGAAAGAACCAGACATCAGCAATCCTTACATGATCCGAAATGGGCTGAACAAGGCCTGAATCACACCCGAGGCCCCCTGGATCTCGACAAAACATAACAAAAAGTCCTAAAACATCATATGAACACGCTCGAAGTGTCAAATCACATAATAATCAAGAACCACGCGTCGATTCAAATCTAAGAAACTTTGAACTTCTAACTTTCACATTCGATGCCGAAACCTATCAAATCAAGTACGACTGACCTCCAATTTTTCACACACGTCATAATTGAAATTACGGACCTACTCCAAGCTCCAAAATCGGAATCTGACCCTGATACCAAAAAGTCCACTCCCGGCCAAACCTTCTAAAATCTTCAAACTTTCTAGCGCCAATTAACACTGAAATGACCTACGGACCTTCAAATCAACATCCGTATATTCTCCTATGACCAAAATAACCATACAGAGCTATTGGAACCATCGAAACTCCATTCCAGAGTTGTCTTCACACGATTCAAACTGCAGTCAACTCCTACGACTTAAACTTCCATTTTAGGGACTATGTGTCCCATTTTACTCTAAAACTCACTCGAACCCGACACCAAGCGCCGACAAGTCAAGTAACCACAAAATGAGATAGAGGGAGCAATAAATAGATGATCCGAGATAGTACTCTCAAAACGACTGGCCAGGTTGTTACATGAGGATGACAATGAGAATGATTCAGACTTTGATAATCCTGATAGTGATGAGAATGATGGAGTAGACTTACATGTTCCTGATGATAATGATTATGGATCTGATGTTCATGAAGAATATGCAGAGTGTAGGGATGAACTGAGGAAATATAGGAGGAAAAGGAATGAAAAGCCAAAAGATATGAGTGATATTAACCTAGATGATGCAGGAGTTGATATTGGTTTTGATGAATTAAGAAGTGGTAGAAAGCAAAATAGGTACATGGGCTTAGTAGGTACAAATGAGCCTAATTTGGGTCTTCTGATGCTAAAAGCTTTCCTTTGGATGCTGAAGACGAATTTGATGAAGAACATAAGGAGAGAATGACTGCCAAGAGGAGGAAAAAAGCCCTGATATTTGATCCAACTGTCAAGAAAATAACCTGGGAGTTGGGGTTGATTATTTATAGTGTTGATGATTTTAGGTTGGCCGTTACTAAGTATGCAATTCAAAAAGGAGTTCAAATTGAAAAGTATATTAATGAACCTGGTAGGGTGAAGGTAAAATGCATGCACTCAAAATGTCCATGGTTGTTGGCTGCAAGCAAAATGGCAGATACAATAATTTTAAGGTAAAAAAGTATTGTCATGTCCACAAGTGTTACAGAACAAATAAAAACAATCTTTACAACTTCAGATATCTTGCAAAGCATTACATGGATAAAATTGTCTATCAACCAAATATGAAAGTTTAGGAGCTCAAGAAACTCATTAAGAATGAACTGGACATATATATTGGTAGGTCTACTGTCCATAGAGCTAGAGAAAAATTTTTGAAGGAGATAATAGGTGATGTCCAAGCTGAGTTCAAGAGACTCTATGATTATAGAGATATTATGTTACAGAAAAATCGAGGTACAACTTGTGTTGTGAAGGCAAATGATCAAGGTGAAGGCAGATGATCAAGGTGAAGGCAAGCTTGTCTTCAATTCATTTTATGTGTGTTTCTATGCTATGAAAAAAGGATGGTCTGAAAGTTGCAGAAGAATACTGTCATAACCCCAAAGATGTCGTGAAGGCACCAAGTCTCTAAGACAAGGTAAGCCTAACAACATGCAGAAACATCTAATAAAATTTAAAATTTTCAAAACATCAATAATTTCACCCATAGACTATAATCTCAATACGTACAATTTTCCCAAAACCCTGTAAAATATAAATCACAAGATCTAGATACAATGCTGAACAATTCTATACATCATTGTTTATCAATAACATAAAGAAATAAGGAAACACAATGGAAGGGGACTCCGAGGCCTGCGAACGCGGGCAGGTGTACCTTGAAGTCTCCAAGCAGCATCGCACTAATACCGAGGCTGATAGGATGTATCTAGATTTGCACAAAATATGTGCAGAAGCGTAGTATGAGTACACCACAATGGTACCCAGTAAGTGCCAAGTCTAACCTCGGTAGATTAGTGACGAGGTCGGGTCAAGGCCCTACTGGAGATAATAAAAAACAAAATAGAGATAATATGATATAATGAAAATGACTGGGAAGTGAAAAATAAAGAATTTACGAGAATTAACAACACAAAATCAAGGAAAGCTAATACAACACGAAAGGAAAACAAGAATTTTACACGTTAAGGAAAGCAAGAACCAAACAATCCAGCAAATAAAGAATATCAACAGGGACACTCCCGAGGTACCGCCTCGTAGTCTCAAATCGTAAATAAGAAAATCACAGTTTTTCCTTATACCACCGCGGGAGACTTTATATTTGGTTTATGAAAATCATTTTCCCTAATTAGCATCCCGCGTTTTAGTCTACTTTATGAAATTGCATGGCTTCTAGTAGTTCCCTGCTAGCCACGCATATCAAGCCCACCTTATCTCACTACATGCATTTCAACACCCAGACCTTATACCACCGCATGCATATCAATGATCACAGCGGCACGACAAAAACCTCATGCAATAATAACAACCGCACAACAGAAACCTTGTGTAAACATTAACAATCCCACGGCAGAAACCTCGTGGAAACAACCAAACAATCACTTCAATAATAACATGAAATCCAAAACACAACAACTTAATAAATGATATTTCAAGGATAGAAATTTCAAGTAAAGAATTTCCACAATTAAGTAATGAATACGGAAATCAAGAAAAAAAACAAGTAATTCAACTAAACATGTGATACAAGTAGACATGTGAAATTAGGAAAAACACAATAACTATAGCGTGCTAAAGTAACTCAAATAAGGCATGAAAAAAAACTACGTAGCAAAAATTGGAATCTCAACATTTAGACCGTGTACGCACTCATTACCTTGCGTACACGGCCTTCACATATCACAAATTATCACCAAAATACCAAATCCTAAGGGAAATTTTCCCCACACAAGGTTAGACAAGTCACTTACCTCAGACCGTGGTCAATCAATAAATTAGAAGGCCTTTCCCTCAATTTTTCCAACTCTGAACGACTCGAATCGAGCCAAAATAATTTCATACTATGAATATAATTATAGGAAACTAGTTTAAATAATGAAAATAATGATTTTAGCAAAGAATTGGAAAATCGCTCCAAAAAGTCAACCCGGGCCCACGTATCGGAACCCGGCCAAAATTATAAAATACGAATATCTATTCGATATCGAGTCTAACCATACAAGAATTACACAAACCCGATACCAAATTCTCGCTCCAAGTTTTCCCAATTTTTCAACCCCAATCCCTGATAAAATAATTGATAGATTAAGGTAATTTAATCAAAAACGAGTTAAAAACTCTTAATCCAACAATCCCTCTGAAATATGTTACATTTCGCGCTTTCGTACATTAAAGTTCCATCGTAAGTTAATCGACATAGGCTCGGGAATGATATTATTTTTGAGGTTATAATTAGTTATGCAATTAATTACATGTGATAAGTAAGTGTCGTGAAGGTTAGAGGGTAAGCAAATCAAAGAAAATGAGTTTTGTTGAAGGTTGTAAATTTGGGATAAAATGATGTTCAAGCTATAATACCTAGTATTTATGGACTATTGCCATACAAGATACCACATGACCATGATAGCAAGGTATATAAAGTGTGCTAAAAGTGAATAGTATTTTAAGTAATATGAGATAATTCTTAATTATGTGGATAATTGGTTAATTATTGATTTTTAGTAAGAGATTAACAAGGTAATTAGAATTTGAGGATAAGCTCAATGGAGACATCACCCCCAACGTGGCAGCAAGGGGTTTATTTGCTAAGACCAAACAATGACTCTTTGGCTAGGTGACTAGGTGGCATATTTAGGGGATGTTGGCAAAGTAATCCTTATCAAGTGGGGCGCACAACCACTATGATAAGAGACCTCCCTAATTTATTAAACGGAGATGGATACATCTACAAAGTAACGGATGAAAGCTTCAACAAAATTCATATGAAACTACCTAATGTAATAGCAACGCGATTTACAATTCTAAGGGAGCCCGGTATAACCTTTCTCAAGAATATCATACGAATTTTTCTCTACTTCGATCTCGTTGTTACATGTTTTGTTGCATTTGACGTGTGTTAGAGGTATTCTCAAGAGAATCGGCTTAGGTATATTAAGGGTATCCCTTCTTTCCTTTTGGCATGATCCATATGATACAAACGAAACGAGCAAACGCACAACTTTCATAAATGTACCTGTTCATAGAAGCACTAGGGGTGCCTATGTTCTTTAATTCCCATGTGTCTTATTATTATATCTTATATTCATGGGTCTCAGAAAAATGTGTAATTGATAAAGTTTATCCTAAGACATATTGATCATATGATATTCCGAGAAATCTAATTAACTTACTTTTTATGCATTTCATTCATTTATACATGTACATTAAACCATGACCAAATGGTGTTATATACGCGTGTAATATATGTATATGGGATATGGGAAAAGGTTACGACGTTATATACACACCATCATATGATCAGTTGGTATACGTTGATGATTTCCCCCACAGAGGCTGAGATGATATGATGGGATGCCCTCAAAGGCTTGATGATGTTATGTACACATATACGCATGCAGATATGACATTTATACGCACATGCATGACTTTATAAATATTTCAAGATTCACAAAGTTATTTAGACTTACAGGCGGATTCCTTTACTCCATGTTTCTTTTATGTCTTTTATGTACTGATTTTCATGCCTTACATACTCGGCATATTATTTGTATTGACGCCCCTATTTCCTGGGGCCTCCGTTTCATGCTCACAGATGCAGGTAGACAAGCTAAGGTCCCCCTTTTTAGGATCCTTGATCAGTGAGTTGGTGTGCTCCACTTGATCCAGACCTGTTATTGATTTTGGTACGCTATTTTTGTATGTAGATATGGGTACGATGGGGCCCAGTACCATCCTTCATACAGTTGTACACTCAATTACAGGTATGTAGATAGTCATTTATAGTTGGATAGTATGTGGCCTTGTCGGCTCGCCCTATCGTAATCAGCATGTATATGTATATGAGTCTTTTGGGCATGTTTTCCTTCAGCAGTTTATTGACAGATGTTATACATGACCTACCCTTAATTCATGTTTATATCTTAGACGCATGCTTAGGTGTGTTCGATAGGTAGGACTGGGCACTCGTCATGACCCATCGGTTTGGACCATGACAAAAGTGGTATCAGAGCAGTAGTGTCCTAAGGTTGTCTACAGATCGTGTCTATTAGCGTCATTTATGAACAGGAGGCTACAGGACATATAGGATGTTATCCTCCTCTCTTATCTTAGATCGTGCAATATTAGGATCTATTTTCCTAACGGTATGTTGCGTTTTCAGCGATGCCTCCGAAAGGCTACTGCCACCCAGAAGGGCAAGTCTGTGGCTGATATGACTACTAGTCGAGCGCCACGAGTTACGAGCACTCGACGAGAGTCTCATAGTGAGATTCCATCTCAGACTTCACATACCCCTCCCCCTCCAGAGTAGCCCCTAGGGGCACCAGCTCCGGCGCCTACCATTGTACACCCAGCTCCTCAGCAAGATACACTTGGTAAGGAGATGAGAGATCTTATTCAGCTATTGACTTGATTAATATCTGCACAATCTCGGTGTGAGAAAGTAGGTATTGGTCATGCATATAGGGCCATCAATGCGAGGGTTCGTGATTTCATTAATTGGGACCCTGCGGTATATACTGGAGCAGATTCACACGAGGACCTTCAGGTATTTATCGACAGGATGCAGAGGACTTTGAGGGTAATGAAGTCCACTATGACTGAGTCAGTTGAGCTAGCTTCCTATTGAATTCAGGATGTCAAAATTAATTGGTACGAGACTTGGGAGTTGTCTAGAGGCGGGGATGCCTCTCTAGCAATATGGCAGGAGTTTATCAGAGATTAAACGGGCCAGAGTTGATAGGTTTTTGACCCTTCGCCAAGGTAATATGAGTGTTCAGGAGTAGATCCTTCAGTTTGATTCTTTAGCTAGGTATGCTCCCACTATTATATAGGATGGAGGATCGGTTTCACCGGTTCGTGAAGGGGTTGGAGCCGCACGTGCTTAACGACTGTATGTCGGTCTCACTTCTGCCATGCATGGATATTTCTCATATTCAGGCATATGATCAGGGTGTAGAGGAGCATAAGCAGAAGTAGAGGGCCGATCATAAGCATGATAGGGACCAGGGTAAGAGATCAATATCTTCGGATCCTTCTAGTGAGTTTAGAGGTGGTCAGAGACAACAATACTCGAGGTATCCAACCCAAACATCGGCTAGCTCGCCCCCTCAGTTTGTCAGTAGTAGATTTGATCATTCCATATATTTAGGTCCTAGTCAGAATTCCAAGACCTCAAGTTCTCAGTATAGGGACGATTCAAGTCAGATGAGGCCGCTCTTGCCATGATGTTCTCAGTATGGTAAGCAGCATGCAGGGCAGTGCCTGATGGGGTTTGGTGTTTGTTATACTTGTGGTTACCCAAGCTAAATTATGGGAGATTGTCCGATGGGAGATAGTGCAGGTATAGTTCAGCCAGCGGGATCTGTAGCTAGTTCGTCATCATCAGTATGCCCTCCAGGTCAAGGTTCATAAGCACCAATTGGTTGTGGTAGAGGCAGAGGTGGAGCATCTAGCTCCAGCGATCTTCAGAATCCCATTTATGCATTAGCAGGTTGACATGATTAGGAGTCGTCACCTGATATTGTTACAGGTATAATATCAGTCTCCTCATATGATATATATGCATTGATTGATCCAGGTTCACCCTTATCATAGGTCACTCTGTTGGTTGCTAGTAAGTTTGGGATAGAACCTGAGTTGGTTAAACCTTTTGAGGTGTCCACACCTGTTAGGGATCCAGTGATAGCTAGGCAAGTATATAGACATTGTATAGTAGTAGTTCATAGTCGATCTATAGTAGAAGACCTAATTGAGTTAGATATGGTAGAGTTTGATTTTATAATGGTTATGGATTGGTTGGCTTCTTGTTATGCCAACATTGATTGTATATCAAAGATGGTTCGACTCCAATTCCCATGGGAGCCTGTTTTGGAGTGGAGAGGTAATACGGCATCGCCGAGAGGTAGATTTGTTTCCTATTTCAAGACAAGGAAGATGATCAGAAATGGCTATATTTATCACTTAGTTCGGGTAAAGGATGTGAAAGTAGAGTCACCAACCGTTCAATCTATCCATGTGGTTAATGAGTTTCCCGATGTTTTTCCCAATAAGCTTCCGGGTCTTCCGCTAGAGCGAAAAATTGAGTTTGCTATTGACATATTACTAGATACTCAGCCGATATCTATTCCTCCTTATATAATGGCACCTGTAGAGCTCAGAGAGTTGAAGGAAAAACTAAGGGACTTGCTTGAAAAAGTCTTTATCAAACCTAGTAAATCACTGTGGGGAGCACCTGTGTTATTTGTGAGGAAGAAAGATGGTTCCTTGAGGTAGTGTATTGACTATAGATAGTTGAATAAGGTGACGATCAAGAATAAGTATCTGCTCTATAGGATTGATGATTTATTTGATCAGTTGCAGGGTGCCAAGTGTTTCTCGAAGATAGACTTGAGGTCTGGGTACCATCAGGTATGGGTAAAGGAGAAAGATATTCCAAAGACAGCATTCAGGACCAAATATAACCATTTTGAATTTCATGTTGTGTCGTTCGGTTTGACCAATGCCCGAGAAATATTCATGGACTTGATGAACCGTGTGTTTAGATCCTTTCTGGATCTGTTCGTGATTGTATTTATCGATGATATATTGGTTTATTCTCGTCCAGAGACTGAGCATGTAGATCATTTGTGTATTGTGCTCAGTGTTCTACAAAAAGGGAAGTTGTATGCAAAATTCCTTCAATGTGAATTCTAGTTGAATTATGTAGCTTTCCTTGGGCATACTATTTCAAGTGAAGGTATCTGGGTTGATACACAAAAGATAGACATAGTAAAGACTTGTCCTAGACCAACGACACCGATGGAGGTTCGTAGCTTTCTCCTCGAATGAGTATAGAGACATACCTGAAGTGGTGAAAAGATGAGGATAACAGCTACATATATCATGCTCGATCTCCCCTCCTCTTTGACTTGCTAACCCCTCCACTGGATCTTAACTGAAGCAATATTCTTCGACCTTAACTTTCGAACCTGCCTGTCCAATATGGCCACCGACTCCTCAACATATGATAGATCCTTGTCCAACTAGGATGAGCTGAAGGCTAACACATGATACGGATTATTGTGATACTTCCGAAGCATAGAAACATGGACCACTAGATGAACTGTAGCTAGACTAGGTGGTAGTGCAAGTTTGTAAGCCACATATCCAACCCTTTCAAGAATCTCAAAAGGCCCAATATACCTAGGTCTTAGCTTGACCTTCTTCCCAAACCTCGTAACACCTTTCATGGTTGAAACCCGGAGCAAGAATCTCTCCCCAACCATGAATACAATGTCGTGAGCCTTCCGATCCGCATAACACTTCTATCTAGGTTGGGTTGTACGAAGTCGACCCTGAATCAATTTAACCTTTTCCATAGCATCCTAGACCATGTTCGTACCCAATAGCCTAGCCTCACCCGGCTCAAAACAACCCACCAAATACCTGTATCGTCTACCATACAAAGCCTCATACGGGGCCATCTGAATGCTCAATTGATAACTGTTGTTGTAGGCAAACTCTGCAAGCGGAAAGAACTGATCCCAAGAATCCCCAAACTTCTTTACACACACACGAAACATATCCTCCAATATCTGAGTAATGCGCTCAGATTGTTTGTCTGTCTGAGGGTGAAATGTTGTACTCAACTCCACTCGAGTACCTAACTCATGCTATGCGGCTCTCCAAAACCACGATGTGAACTCTGTACCCCGGTCATAGATGATAGATACCGGCACACCAAAAAGCCTGACAATCTCGCAAATGTAAATATAATCTAGTTGCTTTGAAGAGTAAGTAGTCACCACTAGAATGAAATGAGCTGACTTGATCAATATATCCACATTCACCCAAACTGCATCAAACTTCCTCTGAGTCAGTGGGAGCCCAACAACAAAATCCATAGTGATCTGCTCCCATTTTCACTCTGAGATCTCTAGCTTCTAAAGCAATCCACCTGGTCGTTGATGCTCATACTTCAGTGTTGATAATTTAGGTGCCTAGATGCATACTCCACTATGTCTTTCATTCTCCTTCACCAATAATACTGCCTCAGGTTCTGATACATCTTCGCGTCACCTAGATGAATGGATTACTATGAACTGTGAGCCTCCTGGAGAATCAATTCACGCAAGCTATCTACATTGGGCACATATAGCCTGCCTTACATCCATAATACACCGTCAACTCTAATAGTGACCTCATTGGCATCGCCGTGCTGAACCGTGTCTTTGAGGACAAGGAGATGGGGGTCGTAATACTAATGCTCTCTAATACAATAATAGATGAATGGAGTATCACGAATTGTGAGCCTCCTAGAGAATCAACTCAAGCAAAAGCCATAAACATTGGGCACACATAGCCTATGACGCATTTGTAATACACCCTCAATACTAATAGTGACCTCCTTGGCATCGTCGTGCTGAAGCGTGTCCTTGAGGACAAGTAGATGGGGGTCATCATATTGACGCTCTCTAATACAATCAAAAAGAGAATACTGAGAAACCACACAAGACAAAACTCGATCGGCTCATAAATATCCAATCTAACAAACTGGTTGGCTAAGGCCTGAACATCCAAGGCTAATGGCCTCTCTGCCTTGCGACTCAAGGCATCGGCCACCATATTGGCCTTATTAGGATGATATAGAATGGTGATATTATAGTACTTAAGCAACTCTAACCACCTCTGCTGCCGCAATTTGAGATCCTTCTGTTTGAACAGATGTTGTAGAATTTGGTGATCGGTGTAGACCTCACAAGGGACACCGTACAAATAATGCCGCCAGATCTTCAACGTATGAACAATAGCTGAAAACTCGAGGTCATGGACAGGATAGTTCTTCTCATGCACCTTTAATTATCTAGACGAGTAGGCAATCACCCTACTATCCTGTATCAAAGTCGCGTCGTGACAAATACACGACGCATCACAATACACAGTACCTATAGGCAATACCAACACTAGGGTTGTAGTCAAAGTAGTCTTGTGCTTTTGAAAGCTCTCTTCACACTCCTCGGTCCACCTGCACGGAGCACCCTTCTAGGTCAGTCTAGTCATCGGTGCTGCAATAGATGAGAAACCCTCTACAAATCAACAGTAATACCTCCCCAAACCAAGAAAACTTTGGATCTCCATAGCCGAAGACGGTATGGGTCAACTATGTATTTCTTTTGTCGTCTTCAGATCTACCTTGATCCCCTCATTTGACACTACATGAACCAAAAATGCCACTGAATCTATCCATACTTAATTTGACACTACATGAACCAAAAATGTCACTGAATCTATCCATACTTCATACTTTGAAAATTTTGCATATAACTTTTTTTCTCTCAAGGTCAGAAGCACAGTCCTCAGGTGTTGTTCATCATCCTCCTGACTCCAGATTGGGTAGAAATATAA
The DNA here is from genome assembly GCA_005239505.1 of Nicotiana paniculata. Lineage (NCBI taxonomy): Eukaryota > Viridiplantae > Streptophyta > Magnoliopsida > Solanales > Solanaceae > Nicotiana > Nicotiana paniculata. Next base: position 52,105 of record ML353797.1, on the reverse strand, counting down.
TCTTCATCAAGTGCATGAATGTTGTTGGGGCGTTGGTCAGCCTAAAAGACATCACAAGGAACTCGTAATGTCCATACCGAGTCCTGAAGGAAGTGTTCGGGATATCTGGCTCCCGAAACTTAAACTGATGATAGCCTGAATGCAAGTCGATCTTAGAGAACACTTTGGCACCCTGAAGCTGATCAAATAGGTCATCAATACGTGGCAATGAACACATGTTCTTCACTTTAACCTTGTTCAACTAGCGATAATAAATACACATTCTCATAGAACCATGTTTCTTCTTTACAAATAAGATCGGAGCACCTCAAGGCGACACACTGGGCCGAATGAAGCCCTTATCAAGAAACTCTTGCAACTATTTCTTTAACTATTTCAACTCTGATGGGATCATACAATAGGGTGGAATATAAATAGGCTGAGTTCCATGTGGCAAATCAATACCTAAGTCGATATTTCTGTCGAGCGGCATGCCTGAAAGATTCGCTAGGAATACATTTGGATAATCCCTCACTACCAGAACTGACTCGACAGTAGGTGTATCAACACTAACATCTCTCACATATGCCAGATACACATCACACCCCTTCTCAACCATCTGTTGAGCCTTTAAGAATAAAATAACCCTGCTAGGAACATAATCCAAAGTACATCTCCACTCTAACCACGGTAGACCTAGCATAGCCAACATCACCGTTTTGGCGTGATGATCAAGGATAGCATGATAGGTTGACAACCAGTCCATGCCCAAAATAACATCAAAATCAACCATACTAAGCAACAATAAATTGGCTCTGGTCTCAAAACCACTAAGAACAACCAAACACTACCAATACATACGGTCAATAGCAATAGAACCTCCCACAAGTGTAGACACATAGACAGGAGAACCCAAGGAATCACGAGATACACTCAAATACAGAGCAAAATAAGATGACACAAAGGAATAAGTGGAGCCTGGATCAAATAAAACCTATGCATCTCTATGATAGACCGGAACAATACCTGTGATGGCAGAATCGGATGAAACAACCTCCATCCTAGTAAGAAGATCATAGTATCTGACCTAGCCTCCCCCTCTAGGGAGACCACTACCTGCTCGACCTCCACCTCAAGCTGGCGGTACAGGTGGGGTGGCAGCTGGTGCGGAAACCATGGACTGAGAAGCCTGAGGACCCGGTAGAATATGCGGGAGCCTGAGTAGTATATGGAGGTGCACCCCTCTTGAATTTGTGGCAATCCCTCACCATATGAAGAGTGTCACAACACTCAAAAAAAGCTCTCAGAAGACGTGGCAGTTGTGGCTGGCTCGGACCTGATCGTCTAGAATGACCACTGAAAGCACCTCGTGCAGGAGGTGAACTAGATAATGGCGATGCATAATAGGGAGCCTGAGTCCTAGGAGTGGTCAGGATACTGCTGGAAGCTGGAAGTGTGGAATTAGGGCGGCTCACATAGCCCCAACCATGACGAGCTGCAGCTGGGGAATTGGTACCACTATATGTGCTAGACTCTCGATACCTCTTGGACTCCCTCTCCTCTCTCTCCCGAGTCAACATACCCTCCAATCTCCTAGCTATCCTCACAACCTGCTAGTATGCGATGTCCATCTCCAACTATCGGGCCATGCTAAACCTAATACTGGGGTTGAGCCCATCGTTAAATCAATGGAACCGCTCTCTAACAATAACAACCAAGGCTGGTGCATACCTAGCCAAATCACTGAATCAGATTGCATACCCCGACACGGTCACAGAACCCTGGCGTAACTGCTCAAAATCTGCATGCCATGAATCTCTGAAACTCTGGGGAACATATTCCTTCAAGAACATATCTGAAAATTGAGTCCAAGTGAGTGAAGCTGCCTCGGTCAGACTACCCAACTCAAATGCTCGCCACCACTGATAAGTCGCTCCCTTAAGTTGGATACCCATAGTACGGAGAATACGGTGGCACTCCTCAAGAAAACCCTGGGCATCCTCTAACATGAAGAAACTGAAAGTAGGAGGGTGGTACTTCTTGTACCTCTCGAGTTTAAGCTACTTCTCCTCAAAAGTAGTTGTCCTAACCTCGGGTTGAACTGGGGCTATCGGCTGCACTAGTATGACCTCTAGGAACTGGTCAACCTGGACCCGCTGCTCTGAGGTACGAGAAGCGGGAGTCTGTGCTCCTCTCCTGTCCTGAGATGTGGCAGAAGCAAGTGGGATCAACCCTGCCTGAGCTAAAGTGTCGAAAATGCTTAGAAACTAGGCGAGAGTCTCCTGGAGATCTGCTGCAGTAACAGGCGTATCAGGAGTCTGCCCTCTAACTGGAGCTACTGGTGGCTCATTTGTAGCAGTCGTGCGGGTGCTATGGCTGCACCAAGTGGACATCCTCGGCCTCTCGCGGCTCTAGTAGAGGGCGTGGGTGTCTGGTTATATTATCCAGTTGTACGTGTCCTCACCATCTGTGAGAGAATAGAAAGACAAAAATTTAGATCCGAAGTCTAAGATTTCACACGATAAGGAATCAAAGAAGTGAAGGATTTCTAACAGTCCCATAGCCTCCCGAAGATAAGTACAGACGTCTCTGTACCAATTTGCGAGACTCTACTAAACCTGCTTCTGACTCATAACACCTATGAACCTAGGGCTCTTATACCAACTTGTCACGACCCCAATTCCCCTCTGTAGGATGTCGTGACGGCACCTAGTCTCTAAGACTAGGTAAGCCTAACAACATGCGGAAACATCTAATAAAAACTTAAAATTTCTAAACTTCAACAATTTCACCCATAGACTATAAGCTCAATACTTACAATGTTCCCAAAACCTAGTATGATATAAGTCACAAGCTCTAGATACAATGCTGAACAATCTTATACATCATTGTCTATCAAAAACATAAAGAAGTAAGGAAAAATAAGGTGGAAGGGGACTCTGAGTCTTGCGGATGCGGGCAGGTGTACCTTGAAGTCTCCAAGGAGCTACATAACGCTCTAATACCTAGGCTGATAGGATGTACCTACATCTGCACAAAACATATGCAGAAGCGTAGTATGAGTATACCACAACTGTACCTAATAAGTTCTAAGCCTAACCTCGGTAGAGTAGTGGCGAGGTCGGGTCAAGGCCCTAATGGAGATAATAAGAAACAAGACAGAGATAATATGATATAACGAAAATGACAGGGAAGTTAACAATTAAGAATTTACAGGAAATAACAACACAGAACCATGGAAAGCTAATATAACATGAAAGGAAAACAAGAATTTTACATGTTACGGAAAACCATAACCAAACAATCCAGCAAATAAAGAATATCAACTGGGGCACTCCCTAGGTACCTCCACGTAGTCCCGAATTGTAAAAAAATCACGGTCTTTCATTATATCACCGTCGGAGCCTTTATATTTGGTTTTTGAAAATTATTTTCCCGAAATAGAATCCACATTTTAGCCCACCTTATCACGCCGCATGGCTTCTAGTAGTTCCCCTACTAGCTTCGCATATCAAGACTACCTTATATCACCGCATGCGTTTCAACACCAAGACCTTATACCATCGCATGCATATCAATAATCACAACGGCACGATAGAAATCTTGTGCAACAATAACAACTACACGGTGGAAACCTCGTGCAAACAATTACAACCGCATGGCAGAAACCTCGTGAAAAAAAACAAACAATCACTTCAACAATAACACGAAAGCCAAAACACAACAACTGAATAAATGATATTTCAAGGATAGTAATTTCAAGTAAAGAATTTCCACAGTTAAGTAATGAATAGGGAAATCAAGAAAAAGGCAAGTAAACCAACTAAACATGTGATACAAGTTACAAATAGAAGATAAGACAAGTAGACATGTGAAATTAGGCTAAACATGATGACTATAATGTGCTAAAGTAGCTTAATTAAGGCATGAAAAGGAAACTACGTAGCAAAAATCGAAATTTCAACAATTAGCTCGTGTACGCACTCGTCACCTTGCGTATACGGCCTTCACATATCACAAATTATCACCAAAATACCAAATCCTAAGGGGAGTTTTCCCCACACAAGGTTAGACAAGTCACTTACCTCAGACCGCACTCAATCAATCAATTAGAAGGATTTTTCCTCGATTATTCCAAAACGGCATGAATCTATCCAAAACAATTTCATACTATGAATATAACTATAGGAAACTAGTTTAAATAATGAAAATAATGATTTTAGCAAAGAATTGGAATATCACTCCAAAAAGTCGAGTCAGTCCCACGTCTTGGAACATGATCAAAATTCTTAAGTCTGAACACCCATTCGATATCAAGTCCAACCATACAATAATTACACAAATCCGATACCAAAATATCGCTCATATCCCCAAAATTCGGCCTAAGAAGTTTCCTCCAATTTTTCCCAATTTTTCATACCAAATCCCTAATTAAATGATAAAATCAATGATAGATTATGGGAATTTAATCAAAAACGAGTTAAGAACTCATACACCAACAATCCCTCTAAAACTCCCTCAAAAGTTCGCCTTTTAACGAGCTCTCTAAGTCCAAATTGTGAAATATGAAGAAAATCCTTGATTTGGAATTTAAGTTCTACTGCACAGTGATTTACACATCGCGATTGCGTAAATACTCCCACGATTGCATAAGACAAATTTCTACCCAGCTCAATCGCACAAAAGCACACGCGAACGCGAATAGAAACACGCCACAACACCGCATAAGCATCATAGGCTACGCGATCGCGTAGCAAAACTACCTCATGCCCCAGCTTCGCCAATTTTTCTACGCGAGCGTGAACTCCTCCACGCGTTCGTGATTAACTGCAAGACAAACCTCTGTGTTCGCATCCTTCTCTCTGCGAACGTGTAGAACAAATTTCCCCTAGTGTCAAACTACCCATCGCGTCGCGCTAGTCCACTTGTGATCGCGTATAAGGAAACCAGAAGCACCAGATTCAGCATTCTTAAATGTTCCAAAATGCGCCGAACATGGTATGAATCACCACTGAAGCCTCGGGGAACTCAACCAAACATACCAACAAGTCTCAAAATATCATACGAACTTATAGCCCATTTGGCCAAGCTGCAAAAATCAGGTTATTTTGAGAAGTGATTTTTCTCAAAAGTGCTTTTCTCAAAAGTACTTTTAGCGTGAAGCAGTTTGTGTTTGGCTAATTAATTTGAAAAACACTTTCGAGCATCAATTAGTGTTTTGCCAAACTTTTAAAAACTGCTTCAAAGTGTATTTTTCTCAAAAGTGTTCTTCAAAAAAGTGCTTTTGGAGAGAAGCTATTTTTTTCTGCTTCTCCTCAAAAGCACTTTTTTTCTTTCAAAAGCTTGGTCAAACACCTTAATTTTAGAGAAAAGCACTTTTGACCCAAAAAAAAGTGTTTTTGCCTCAAAAGAATCTTGGCCTAACATGGTATTAGTTGATCCTTCAAATCACATCAAACAACTCTAAAACCACAAATCGCACATCGATTCAAGCCTAATAAACTTTTGAACTTCTAACTTCTACATTCGATGCCGAAACCTATCATATCACGTCCGATGGACCTCAAATTTTTCACATAGGTAATAAATGACATTACGGACCTACTCCAACTTCTAGAATCAAAATCTTACCCCGATATCAAAAAGTTCACTCCCGGTCAAGCCTTCCAAAATCTTCCAACTTTCCAACTTTTGCCAATTAACGCCAAAATGACCTAAGGACCTCCAAATCAACATCCGGACATGCTCCTAAGACCAAAATCACCCTACGGAGCTATCGAAACCATCAAAATTCCATTCCGGAGTCGTATTCACACAAGTCAAACTACTGTCAACTTCTACGACTTAAACTTCCAATTTAGGGACTATGTGTCCCGTTTCACTCCGAAACCAAAAACCAAACCTCCTGGCAAGTCACGTAACAACAATACAACACAGAAAAGTCAATAAATAAGGGTCAAATCTAATACACTCAAAGCGACTGATCGGATCGTTACAGATAATTGGCCTTGATGGATGCTTTTTAAAAGGCATTTGTAAGGGTCAACTGCTTGTAGCAGTATCAAAGGATGGGAACAATCATATGTTACCTATTGTTTGGGCCATTGTAGAGTGTGAGAACAGTTTCACTTGGAGATAGTTTCCAAAATGTGTGACTCATGACTTAGAGCTTCAAGATAGAAGGGATCTCACTATCATGCCTGATATGCAAACGGTGATTTCATTGTTGTCAATATTTAAATTTTTTTATTATATTTCTATTGGAAACTAATATATTCTTCTTATATTATAGGGACTACTTAAATTTGTATCAAAAGTGTTGCCTGAAAGTGAACATAGGTGGTGTGCCACGCATATATTAAAAAACTGGTCCAAATATTTGAGAGGATTAGAGAGGAGAAACAACTTCTGGAGGTGTGCTAGAGAATCATGTGTGAAAGAATTGAATTTCCACCTGGACAGCTTGAAATGCTTGGGAATGGGATATGTGAGAGCCTCTTGAGGTATAATAAGGAAACCTGGTGCAGAGCATACTTTAACTGTGACAGTAAATGTGATATAATTGACAACAATATGTGTGAGGCCTTTAATGCTTGGATATTTGGTGCTAGACACAAGATAGTCATCACAATGTTGGAGGAAATCAGAGTAAAGATGACGGAGAGAATAAGAAAGTTAAAGGAGTTTGCAAATACATGGATATATGATATATCCCCAATTTCCATGAAAGTGTACCAAGATAACATGGCCCATGAGGTTTACAATCAAATGGAATGGTAAATATGGCTATGAGGTTGAGGATACCTCATTAAGATTGGTATTGAAGCATTGTGTGAATATGCAAACCCAGACTTGTACCTGCATGTCATGGATGTTGAAGGGTATCCCTTGTGCTCATGCAATTGCCGATATGGACTTCAAGAACATTTAGCCAATTAACTACATATCCCACTAGTACCACAAAGTCACTTATCTAAAGGCATATTCAACATTTATCCAGCATGTGTCAAACATGCAGATGTGGCTAACATCTACCAATCCACCAATTGAACCCCACCAATTAAAAAGATGCCTGGTAGACCAAAGAAGAAGAGAAGAAATAGTACATCCTAAGTTTGGAAGCTTTTAAGAAGGGGTATGGAGATGACATATTCAACTGTTGTGGCTATGGAAATAAAAAAAAAGGAGTTTCCCCAAGAAACCAAGACCTGCAGATTTTTACTCCTGCAAATGCTTCTTATAGAGGAAGAAGTGGAGGAAGAGGAGCAGGAACAACTGCTCCAACACCTTCTGCCCTTGTTGCTACTGGAAGGGGGAGAGGAAATGGTAGAGGTAGAGGAAGTAATACACACTTCAACTACTTTTGCCCCTAAAAGAGGAAGAGGAACGGGTATAGTGGAAGAAGAACTATAAGTTCTAGGTTTGGACTGTTTCAATCAAGCAGTGGGTTCAAAAGTTTTTCTGTAAGTACTTCACACTTAAGTTTATGTCCTGTTTGGTTTAACTACTTTACTAAATACTTTACTGTTTTGGCAGTCTGGTGGAGGTAAACCAAAATGGTTCATGGTGGTGAAAAGCGATCCTCACCAGATATTCAGAATGTGTCTACAAGCCAACAAATGGAGTAAAATGAAACGGTAGACCAGCCATTACTAGAAGAAAACTTGAAAGAACTGCTACATCTCATTCCAATCTAAGTCAAGCAAGTTCATCATCCCAACCATCCAAAAACAACTTTATGTCGTTATGTATTGAATGTTGTTATTGTGAAACACTGTTAAGTTATTTTGGAACTGTTGTTAAGTGGTGTATTGAATGTTGTTATTTTGTTAAGGCAGGCTGCTGTTATTTTGGTATGTTGTTAAGATGTCAACCTACATTTTTTTTAAGGCAGGTTGCTATTTGGTGACTGTAATGAACACATTTACTCTATGATGCAATGTGTTTTAAACTGAAAATTTTTGGGCAGATTCATCTCTTTAGTGTTACCACTCTAGTATTTCAGCATTTGAGATGTATTTAGGCATCAATTTCAGCCACTATTTAACCGTGTAAGTAGTGTATTATCTGCATTTTGCCTTGAAAATTTCTGGGCAGATTCATCTCTTTAGTATTACCACTTCAGTATTTAAGCATTTAAGTTGTATTTTAGGCAGCAAATTCAGCCACTATTTAACTGTATAAACAGTGTATTATCTACATTTTCAGCCACATAGCAACAACCACAAACCAAACAACATTAACAGTTGCAAAGAATTCATTCATTTCTAACAAAGGGATACAAAATCCACCAAAAAGCTTCATTCATTGTCTTACATTATATAACAATATTTAGAACTACCAAACGCAATCAACTTCAATACAATTACAATTAAAATCAACACACATAATCTCCTCCAATTTCTTTGATTCATATTTTCCTTCAATAATGCATCGAACGCCATCTTCTTCTTAAGCTACCCCAAAATCATAATTTTTAAGTGCTCTGGAGTTGGGGGATCAAACAACACAAAGTAATTATATCCTGAGCGACTGTTCCTCTGATAATTGAAGAGAAAAATTATTAAGGAATATAAAATCAATTATAAAAGTACACTTGATATTTACCTCATAAAATGGACATCTTTAAAATCGACGACCAGGATTATCAACACTTCATGACTGTATCACCACAGCTTATTCACCACAATAGCAAAATTTTCTCAGATTACGCCTTTCCCCTTACCCTAAAATTGAACCCTAGAAACTGTAATGTCGAAAAAGAGAAGGAAGAACTAGAAGAAGATGGTAATATTGGCAACAGAAAATCGCATAAGAAGATGTGAAGAAGAAAAAAATTTCTACAACTTTAAAGCTTTCAAAGAGGAAGAGGAAAAGGAAGACGGGTCTAATTTGAGAAGAAATGGGTTGAGGGCCCTTTTATGTGTCTAAAAAAGGCAATTTGGATTTGTTTATGGTCGTTGGTCTAAGTCAAAAATTGTCTACTTTTAATTTCCATGCGCTTCTACCGTTTTGTGCTACATACGCATAGCCTGGTCAAAGGAGGTGTGTACTAGATACACTTTAGAAAGGTTGCGTGCGTAATATTATTATCATCCACAGGAAGTGTGTAAGGGAGATTTGAGTCATAGGTCAGGTGACAACTTATGTATTTTCCCTTTTAAGCAATTTTTACCTTATTTTAAACACTTTTTAACTTTGTCAAACACTGAAAAAAGCTAAAAAGAGTTTAAAAACTTATTTGCCCAGGTTAAAAGTCAATCCAAACACCCCTAAATCAGAAGATGTTAATGAATTTAGAAAAATAAGAGGTTTGTGTTTCCTCGTCACAAATAATTAAGAGAGTTACTGGGAAGTGGGAACTTAAACATCGTTAAATAATAGTAATCCATTGTTCTTTTTTATTTTTTAGAAAACTCTAACAATGAGTAACCTATTTTGACTGTTAATTTCAGATTAAGGTTTTAGTATCTCATTATTGTTTTTCGAACTCAAAAGATTTGAGAGATAAAATTACATTTATTAATCACGTGAAGAGAAAAATACTAGTTATTGACATCATTGGGATAGATAATATCATGACAAAAGGATAAGATGATCATAAATTGTGTCTTCCAAAATAGAAAATTGCACTGGATACAACTGTTTTATAAAACTAAATTATAGTATTTTGAGTACTTGAAGGTTCTAAAATAGGATTCAATACACACAAACAATATACAAGTAATTGTTTTTTCTTTAATGATTCAAATTATACCTTTGATATCAAATCCCTCGCTCTCTTTGTCTTTTTTGTAGCCTTTTATAAGAAACGACAATCAAAACGAGAGTACAAGTTGTGTTCTTGACACGCCTATGTAAAAAATCTCATATATTGATGGATAGAATACCAAAAATTTGAAAATAATTTGCAGATCAGAACATATCATATAAGAAATAAATTGCACTGGATATAAGTGTAAGATAGATCTATTAGCTATCCTCCACGAAAATCCATGGTTGAAAGCGCAATCTCTGCCCTTGACACCATGGATGAAGTTTTCTCTCCTTTTGATATTCATCTTTTATTTGGGTTGGGATTAATGTCCTTTGAAATCAATTGGGGCCTATTTAATGGAAGAAGATAATCTGAAACGAATCTTTTTGAAATTCAAACCGCTTCACAATACTACAAAATGGGCGTTTGGACATAAGAATGCTAAAGTTTCAAAACACAAAAGTGAAAAAAAAAATTCAAACTGATAATCATAATTTCTCCTAGTGACTTTTTGTGATATGTAGGTAGTTCAATAATTTTGGTTATAAAAAATACTTTTTCTTTTAAATTTATGTGACATCTTTTTGCTTTTCGAGATTTAAACCTTTTTATTTTGACAATATATTTGGACATAAAAATTTTAAATTTTTTCAAATAAATCTACATATAGGAAACTATGTAAAAATACTATAAGCGATAATAAATAATAATGTAAAATATTTAACAAGCATACAAAAAATTACCGTCAGATATGTGGTTACAAATAATCCAACTAAAGTAATAGATATTAGACGTAATACGATTTTAAATAGAAAACTTTTTGAAAGGAGAAAAAAAGGAGAGTAGTATTGATACCGAACTCCTGAAACGAAAATGTGCAACCACATAATAAGTATCATGTAGGGCAAAGTTTATTCCAGAATTAGCCATAACTATTTTAAGTGAGTCAATATATGATGAATAAAAGATAAATCCTACAACAAATAATAAGTATTCCATCCGTTCACTTTTAGTGGTACATAAACTAAAAGTATATTTTTACTTTTACTTGTCTATTTTAGCAAATCACGAGAAAGACAATATTTTTTTTTCATTTTTTACCCATATCATTAACTACTAATTTTCCAAATTTTCCAAGACTTTTTGATATGCTATCATTATTATGGATAAAATTATAAAATGCCTACTTTATTTATTTTTTCTTAAAGGAGTATAAAATCAAAAGTAGACAACTAAAAATGAGGGAGTATAATTTGTTTGAAATACTTAAATAAAGTTGATACCGATATTTTTGGGGCAGTATTACTTTTAGCCCGCGCCAGAAACTATTTACATTTGGTAGTCGAAATAGTGTATAATTTATATAATTTTTGCATATAATATACAGAATATATATATATCTATATATACAAAAATATATAAGTTTTATATATTTTTTTGCTATTATTTTTACAACGGCTATATAATGTCATTTTTACGATATTTTTCTCCAATTTTTCACGGGCACGGTTAAATTGAAATGGTTGAGCTCTAACATTAACCTTTTCTTGAATTAGCAATTAATTTAAAGGGGTTGAGACGGTAACTCCAATGTTTTTGTAAAATGAAAACCCAATCACACAACACTACGCTTTAACATTAACTTTGTTTTCACATTAACAACAAATCATTTAATGTTAGAATTAGCCTCTTCTTTCAATTAAACTCTTCAATATTCAAATCTCCTCTCCTTTCAAAACCTACTCATAATAATTAAATAGAGTATGCATTAAAATATTGAAAACCCAATAATACCCCTTGCTAGGGTTTTTTCAGGAGACACTTTATAAAGTGGGTTAGAGATGCAAGAGCCATTAGTAGTTTCCTTTCTCAAGCCCAACCTATAGTTGCACCAGATGCAAGTTACGTTGTTCTTCCATTTCTGTGATTTGTCCAAAAGAGGAACCATTAAACTTGCACTGGGTACAACTGTAAGCAGGACTTGAGATTGACTTTTACCCCATTATCTAAGCTCAAAGAAAGATGTTAAGACTGAGTTAGTTACAAAACGAGTATGCTCAAACCTTTTTCTTGAGCCGAGGGTCGTCGGAAAACAATTTTTTTACCGTCATAAAGGTAGGGATAAGGCATATTTTACCCCATTTGTGAAATTTTATTGACTTTATTATTGTTGTTGTATATATTGTTCGAGTTAAGTATAAATTCAGTTAAGATTCTATGATTCTCCCCGGCTTGGTATTATGTTTGCTCAACGTATAAAAGTTACTCTAAGCATAATAAATTGATTTCCCCCAGTATTTATGTGTAGATACCTTCCTTTTTCATTTATTATAAATTGATTGAGGAAAGAGAAATTCTGAAAACAATAAATTCCGAAAAGAGCAAAATATATATTCATACAAGTTTTCTCATACCACAATTTTAACTTGTAATCGAGATACAAACACGATTGATAGGCAGTTAGGGGTCGTTTCATATGATCCCTTCTTTGGTCACTAATCATGAGATAAGTTATCTCATTTCTATGATTAAAAATAATATCGGGATAACTTTAGGATTAAAAGTAATATCAGGATAACTTTTAGGGGGAAGTGAATGGTTAGCTGCTAATAACATATGTATTTACTTTTAAGTCATTGTTTAAAATATTTTTAGTCTTTAGCCACTGCTTTAATAAACTTTAACTGTCTGGACAAAAATACCCTTCAAGTTAGCAAAATCTTTCTATTACAGCCGATTTCATTTTCCATTCCTTGCATTTAATATCGTTTTATTTAACGTATCCCTAAAATCTGAATAAGTCCAGATGGAATTTTGAGTTAATTTAATTGAACATGATAACTATTGTTTCTTGTAATTAACTATCTTTTCAAGTAAATTTGGGAATATACAACAGTTGGATTATTTAAAGGCTAACTATGTACGTATTTACAGATTCAAGCATCATGTAATAAACATTTTTGTACCTAATTTGTGATTTCTGATCTCAAAAACCTTACGTCTATGGAATAATGGAGATTCAAACAACACTTTTTTAAGTGAAGTATAGGGAACAAAGAAAAAATAGAGAAAATTAGTGGCGATTGCTAGTTCAGGTCTTTTGCTTTTGAACTTAACTTCAGGACTACATGTCCTTAACTTTTGAACTTGGAACTCAAACTTCAGGACCAAGTGTCCTTAACTTTTGAACTTGTAAGTCAAAGTTAAGGACCTATTGTGCTTAACTTTTGATCTTGTAACTGTAAGTTCAGGACCTATAGTCTTTAACTTTTGAGCTTGTTAGTCTAAATTCAGGACCAAATGTCCTTGACTTTTGAATTTGAAACTCAAAGTTCAGGACCAAGTGTCCTTAACTTTTGAACTTGTAATTCAAAGTTGAGGACCAAATGTCCTTAACTTTTGAACTTGTAAGTCAAAGTGCAGGACCAAGTGTCCTTAACTTTTGAACTTGTAAGTCAAAGTGCAGGACCAAGTGTCCTTAACTTTTGAACTTGAAACTTGAAGTTCAGGACCAAGTGCCCTTAACTTTTGAACTTAGAATTCAAAGCTAAGGACCCATTATCCTTAACTTTTGAACTTGGAACTCAAACTTCAGGACCTATAGTCCTTAATTTTTGAGCTTGCTAGTCTAAATTCAGGACCAAGTGTCCTTAACTTTTGAATTTGGAACTCCAAGTTCAGGACCAAGTGTCCTTAACTTTTGAACTTGTAATTTAAAGTTAATGACCAAATGTCCTTATGTCCTTAACTTTTGAACTTGTAAGTCAAAGTTCAGGACCAAGTGTCCTTAACTTTTGAACTTGGAACTCAAAGTTAAGGACCAAGTGTCCTTACCGTTTGAACTTGAAACTTGAAGTTCAGGACCCAAGTGTCCTTAACTTTTTAACTTGTAAGTCAAAGTTAAGGACCAAGTTTCCTTAACTTTTTAACTTGGAATTCAAAGTTAAGGACCTATTATCCTTAACTTTTGAACTTGGAACTCAAACTTCAAGACCTATTGTCCTTAACTTTTGAACTTGTAACTGTAAGTTCAGGATCTATAGTCCTTAACTTTTGAGCTTGTTAGTCTAAATTCAGGACCAAGTGTCCTTAACTTTTGAATTTGGAACTCGAAGTTCAGGACCAAGTGACCTTAACTTTTGAACTTGTAACTGTAAGTTCAGGATCCATAACGTAGCAGAAAACTAAAAATACATCACAGAAATCACAATCTCCTCTGGTCTCTCTTCACCACCTTGATTTTGTAGACCCAATATTTCCTTTAATGAACAAATCACAATCATTAAACCATCTTATGGAAGTTGCAAAATTAGGAGATGAATCAAGAATCCTACAACAAAGCATTTGTTATTACAAGCCTAAAAATTGGTTCAATATCATGGGGTTATTCTATTCAAATTTATGAGTCCATTTTTCCTCCAAGTCTTATAACAATACCATTACAAACTTTTATTCCTTGGAGTAAATTGTTTAAACCTTGGGTTGTTTTTAATACTCGTTTGCCTTCTAATAATGGCCTAGTACAGAATCATTGGGGGAAAAAGAGTGTAAACAAAAAATAAAAATATGAGTCAGGCCTACAATTGCAGGATTAAGAACCGACCATTTTCACAAGAACAAATAAATTAAATGGATATGCATGATTTCTGAAAGTGATTGGTCCCTCCACTAGAACGAGGAAATTTGATGGCCTTTTAGAAAAAGACTTTGGTGGACAACAAAAGGTAACACATGAAAGAGATAGAAGAAAGGGTAACACAGTCTTTTCAAATTAATTTTAACAGACTAGTGGTTATTATTGCTAAGCATTAAAAATGCTGGATAAAAAGTAAATTTCACCTTAAAAAGTGGCTACCCACACAATTTTTACTAACTTATACTTACCAGAGGGTGGAATAGTAATCTCAGAATATTTGACAACCCCAAGATTAATATCACATACCCAACAATCAATAAGAAATAATATCAGGATAACTAATCACAGTATAACTAATTTCGGCGTAATTGATCTTAGTGTAACAACAAATTTTCGAGTCGAGAAAAATAAATAATCAAGACTGAAAAATTGTGCAACAAATGTAGTATTTGATTTCAATAAATGAAAGTGTTACAATCTCTATGGTAGTCCTCTGATTCTTCAAGAATGTAAAGTATCTTGATGAGCTTGACTTTGATTCAAGGGCTTGTAAAGCTTGATCTTGAATCGCCTTCTTGAACTTGAATTTGAATTTGATCAGGAACAAGTAATTTGATCTTGAACGCGTTGGTATTTGATTTGGCTTCGTTCTTGATCTTGAACTTGAACTTGAACTTGTAGCTTGAGTGCTTAAACTTGTAGCTTGTAGAGAAATCTACGGTGTTTGATCCACGAGCTCTCTGCTTGCTTTTTGTTATCACTTCTGGTGTCTGCTAGTTGTATGAAGACCTCTATTTATAGTTGTAAGGAGTGGTGTGGCTCTGCAATTTGATTGGTCCGTTTGAACTGACCAATACCATCCAGACACTTGGCATGATTTAATTGGCTCATTTATTTGGCTTGGATTGCCACATCACTTGACACATGGCATGATTTCATTGGCTCATTTATTTGTCTTGGATTGCCATATTATTTGACACATGACATGATTTCATTAGCTCATTTATTTGTCTTGGATTGCCACGTCACTTGACATGTGGCATGAGCCTGGGCTTCAAGATAGGCTAATAGCCATTTGGATCTTGGGCCATTAAAGTGGGCTTATCATTTAATTTAGGAAATTTTTACATTCCTATACCACATAGGAAACCTTATTACCCTCAATATTTAAGGTTTGACTTAATTACACTTAGTATACCAAATTACTAATTCTATACCATACTTAATTAAGAGTCTAATTAATTGGACGTTTTTTAATCCTTAATTAAAGGTGTATATATATCACACGTTTCTCTCTCCCCATAATTCCTAAGACCAGCGTCGTTTTCCCCCTCCCCTTTATTCCTCTTCTCCATTCCTTCTTATTCTATCGTCTCTCTCTTTATTCAAAAATTTGTTGGCTTTTCTTTTTCTTTCACTTTCGTCTTCTCTTATTTCTCTTAGCCTCAAATCTAGTTGCTTTTTTTCTTTTTTATATCTACTGTCAACTAGATTTTTGGGTGGTGGATTTGAATTTTTTCCCTTTCTTATCGATGGTGACTGCTGGAAATATGTTTTATTGTTTATGGATAGATACAGTAGATAAATTTTTTCGCTTGAAGTAGTATCGTGTATAGGTGGAGGTTCTGAGTCAATTTTTTTCTGGTGCATTTGAAGTGTATAATTTATGTATAATAAGTGTATAATCAATGTATACTGAATACATAAATTGTAGTTTAATTGTAGTATAAATGTAGTGATTTTGTAGTCAATATTTTTTTCAATATAGATTGTAGTTCAATTGTAGTATAAATGTAGTAATTTTGTATATACCCTTAAAAACAATACAACTTTATACAATACTTAAACTAATTCGTAGTTTATTTGTAGTTTTTTTGTAGAAATTTTGTAGATGAAGAGAAAATTTTGTAGTCAACATTTTTTTTCAACATAGATTGTAGTTTAATTGTAGTATAAATGTAGTAATTTTGTAAATACCCTTAAAATCAATATTGCTTTATACATACTTAAACTGATTTGTAGGTTATTTGTAGATAAATGTAGGAATTTTGTAGATATTAACATAAAATCAGACTTTCATAGAATTTGTAACATAACAATTTTAATCAACTCCCCCTAATTTCTAAGGCCAGCGCTGTTTTTGCCCTCCCTTTCTTCCTCTTCTCCATTCCTTCTTCTTCTCAAAAAATACAGAGATGAGGCCCATTTTTATAATCAGATTTTCCCCATTCAATTGTAGCATGATTGAGATTTTGGACATGATTGCGTGTTGTTTCTGAGGTATTGTTCTATATTTCATCATTTTTTTTTTATTTGTGGATTGACAAAAAAAAAAAAGATGAAGAACAGAGTATCGACAGTATTGGTTTCTACAATTTGACTTGATTTTATTGAATAATTGGTCGCCTTTTTGATTTCTGGATTGAGGAAGAAACTCGATGAACTGATTTCTACTATTTGATTTCAGTTTGTTGAAGCTTTTCGTCCTTTTTTTTTTTTTGAATTGTAGCTTACGAAAAAAATTCGCTGATCAGATAAAGGATTTCCGTTCAAATTTGAACTGAAGGTCGCTAAATCAATTAGGATATTCTTTTCCTGATTTATAGCGCGCCTATTTAGGAAGATTCAGCTACTAATAAATAGTAATTAATGAATGGTATAAAAATTATAGAAAAAATGTAAACAGGACGGGTAAATTAGAAAATATGCACATATTTGGTAATAAAGTTTCATATATGTATAGGAAGGGGAAAAAATCCCTTTAATTTATAGTCCGATTAATGGACTAGCCCAACACATATATTTGGATTTAAATAATTAGCCCAATTTACTAGCTACAATATTTGTTTGGACTAATATCTTGAATTTAATATGGTCCATTATTGTATGGATTTTAATCCTATAAATAAATGTTTACACTTAGCATAACTTGTCTTCAAATCAAACGACCCAATCTAGTAAATGATAGTTGATACATTAGTCGTTTGGTACAAGAATAATAAGAATATTAATCCCGGGATAAAGTTTGGGATTAACTTTATCCCATATGTGGTTTGGGGAATTACCTAATCATAACTTTTACACTAAAATGGTGGGACTAGTTATCCCATGTAGAAGTCAGCAGGGGCATATCGTGAACCCATACTCCTCTCCCAAAACCATGTATAATAATGTTATATATCTTGAAAATTACTTAATTATACATGTGTGAACCCATGCTCAAAGACTCCTATGGTGCAATAATCAGTGGGTGCACCTTTACGAGTGAAATTGGTGGTTCAAATCCCACTCTGGACGGTCTTGTTTTCGGCACGGAGTATAGATATATACGTGAAAATCACTAAAATTTTAAAAAAAATATAATTTTTAACCTATAATTTCAAAAGTGTAGTGGATACATGGTAGATACTAAAATTAAACTCATCAAATATAAATTCTAAATCCGCATCTTCACAATAATGCACTCATCCTCTTGAAATCCTGGATCCGCCTCTGAAAGACGGGATAACTAATCTCATGTGATATACTGGAATATTCCACCATTGTACCAAACGACCCTTTAGTAGAGCTGTGTCTTCTCTCAAAGAGGTCATTCTTGGTCTTTCAACCATCCCGACAATTGCTATCAATAAAAGAAAAAAAGGCCAAATAATATGAGCTGAAACCACATCAAGGAAGAGAGTCTGGACCTGAGAGGAACGACATCCCCAATCTCTGAAAAAATGCTAGGAACTAAGATGCTTCAAATAGGCTATATTGCTTTTGACCTCCAAAACCACAAACTTCAAAGAGTAAATAGGTAATGCATAATTGCACATGCAGCAACAATAATTACTTGTAGTTGTGCCCATCTACATTTTTCTCCAGGACATTATTTTCCTGGGAATGATCTCTGTATCCATTTGTCTTTGGCCAAAAGTATAGCCATCATTCCTTGTGTATACGGTCAAAATCAGGTAAGCCCGATTCCATAAGGTCGAGGAGCCACCCCGAGCCTGAGTTTGAACTAGGTCGAGCGAGATCAATAGATCGAACTCGAACCCGACGATGGAGTACAAGGCTCGAGGAACGAAGCACACGATATTAGGACCGAGTATGGCCTACCTCGAGATAACGCCTTTATGGGTTCCTAACAAAATGGACGAGATTCCCGCAATGGCACAAAGCTCAAGGTGTAAATCCCAGAACAGATTTGTACAAATTCGTACAAGGCGGTTAAACAGCTGTACAAAGTAGATTCCTTTCCAGAAATAGGAATGTACCTTATCTGGGACTCCCCTATTATATAAAGGAGAGTCCATTCATTTGTAAACATCATTAATCATTGGCAAAGAATATACACTCTTACTTTTGTGCTCATCAGAATTGTTCTTTAGCTTTATAATCTTCTCTTTACTTTACTTTACTTTATTGTTCATTCGAGTCCATCTCGAGGTTATCTTGGTTCAAGGCCGAGACATGCTGATACGTTGGTTTGATCTATCTTGCTCACTTAACTCATATATTTATCTTATTGCTTATCAATTAGTATTGGACTAAATCACATACTTTTAAGACCTCATTATAAGTTTAATTGTTACTCAGATTTCAGGGTAAACAGTTTGGCGTCCACCGTGGGGCTAAAGATAATAGTGATTATTCCAGTGCTGATTCTAATAACGCACACTACTTTCACATTTGTTTCTTGACAAAGATTCTTTATTTTCACTTCGAAGTCGAGGATTTAGTTCTAAGGAAAGTCACCCTCAATACTCGAGACCCGAATGAAGGGAAACTAGTCCCAAACCGGGAAGGACCATATCGAGTCATCGGAGTTATCGGAAAGGGATCCTACAAACTTAGCACAATGAAAGGCGAACAATTGCCAAACAATTGGAATGTATCACTGCTCAAGTGGTATTATTGCTAAGGTATGATCTTCTCCTTTTTACATTTGTACTCGAAACTAACCCATTGCAGGTGTTCGATCGAAGACGCCGAGATTTCCCTTTTCCTTCGACCTTAGGTTTTAAAGCATGAGTTGCACTCTTTTTCCCTTAGATCGGGTTTTATCCCAAATAGGTTTTTTCGACAAGGTTTTTAACGAGGCAACAACTATGTGTTACCTAAGGAGAATTCAACAGTATCCAAGGCTTCTTTTCAATACACCTCGAATACTGAGGGGCATTACCCTCGGGGACTAGCATATCGAGGGAAATACTTCACGCCTAGGAGGGTCTCGATAGGAAAACTTTTTAATGGACCAAATGGTCGAAAGAACCGTGTCCATATAGAATAACTGAGCCCCGACGACAAAACATGTTCGCATATATGAGTTATTTAAAGAAGCATCCTTTCTAACACTTTGTGTCTTGAATAAATTCGCTACTATACGGGATCCATACTTGTAATTCTATTTGAGAAAAGGCTCAAGAACCAAAAACGAGCTCCATACTCGGGGGATGTCATCAACAGTCAACGCGAATTATTCGAGTTACATAAACTCGAAATCATAAGACCTTAAAGAGGCATCCCTCGACGTAAAGTCCAAGGCGGTCACGCTCGAGGACTAACATTTCAAACAAAGTTCAAAATGCTATCGGGAAACAAGTCCAAGAGACATGCCCGAAGGCTACGACCATATTAAAGACTACGGTGATATGAAAAGGCTACAGCCAAAATAATGCGTCTTGAAGACGTCCGACTTCCGCCATAAACTAAAGGCCTTCAAATACTTTGAAAAACAGTTAAATAAGGCTACCATCGGCAAAGCAAATAAAAAAGAGGTTCGTAAAGTCATCCCCCAAATAATTTAAAGGTTTCCATAACATCAGCCTTCGAGATGTTAAATCATCTCAACGCAAACGAGCTAAGAAAAATCTGGGTTCCGATCGTCGAACCCTCGAAGAACCCAGTGGGTATAAAAAACATATGTTAAGGCATGAGAAATTTTCACTAAGTCTTTTAGCCTAAAAGGGAAAAGTTATAGCCGTTTTAAGAGGCCAAACTGCCCGAATTAAAGAGCCTAAGGGCCGATATAAAAGAGCCTATGGGGCGACACACTAAGGGTTCGAGATTTCACTCCATCTGAACCCAAGGGTTTGATCACCCCGAGCCCAAACAAACATTTTTGACTATGGCTCAAAGACCTGTCATCATTCGACACTTAGGGTATATATCCCGAAGGTTCGAATCTTATTCGAACCCTCGGCAGCTTGAGAGGGATCATCCAAGACAGAATCTCAAATACATCGTTCAAAGGATGAAATTAGTGCAAGAAATTGTGAAGGAAAAAATACTAAGGAAACATTCAGGGAAATTTCTTCTTATATATATTCAAAAGGTGATATGTACAACAGTACAACAGAAGAGAAAATACAAAAAAGAAAGAAAATTCCTATCTACACCAAGGGAGCACCCCCCCCCCCCT